>JABCMJ010021948.1:0-12567 GCA_014822125.1 Arbutus unedo | reverse complement strand
CCAGCCAGGTTGTTCTATTCCATGATGGATGACTTGTAACTATGCTAATATATACTGTGATTTTCTGATCAAAAAATATATACTGTGATTTCGGCCAAATGAGCCTCTTTCTATAAATAATTCTTAGTGTGTTTGTTCTTTTGACCATGATGGTCTATCTGGGTGCAACATTTTGAACTCATACTTTGTTCTTGTGTTTATGTGAATTTGGCCTTAGTCCTTGCATAGATCTGGTCACGGGGCTTATAGATTGCCCTTGTTTTTTTTTCTATTTGTTCTCTATCATGATTTTGTATTAGGACCGAATATTGACCCTGAATTCTTTTATGTTTTGCTTCTTTGTTAGTTTGAATTGTCAAATCAATTTTCTTTGAAACATTCTTCCTTTGAAAACTTTTCTCAAGTTTTTGGCCATTGCCACGGGTGTTTTAGGCCTTTGACTTGGACCTTTGCTCATTCTGTTCTGAACCATTGTTCATTTCTAGGCCTTTGCCAAGGGTATACACTTGAACTAATGAGCCAACTGCTGGGTCATTACCAGTGTTTCAGACTTCCATCTAACACCATTGCCCTAATGCCTTGCCAGGAGCAACGCCCATCGAGCTCGGTGAGAGACCAGGGTCCCCCTTTTCGACCATGCCAATAAACCAATATCTCTTATATCTCGACTAAGAGACTAATGCCATTTTGATTTCAGACCTTAGTCCAGGACTGTTGTCCTTATATCGGGGCATTAGACTTGCTCTAATTGAAAAACTATTAGGCAAAGTGACAAAAGATGTAGGGTGATAATGAGATTCCCTTTGGTGGGAAAGCAGTGGTCACACCATTAGCTTTTATCACCAACCGAAAATAGATTAAGGTGGAAATGTGAAGGGAAAAAAAAGACTCAACACCCTCCAACAAAATGTCACTTTAATCATGTCTCATCCCTAAAAGAAGAAATAAATCAAGAAGCGGTTATATCCCCACTAATGAAAAAAAAAAAAAAGGAAGGATTAAAAGTTTAGGGCCGGCCGTAAATTTTTGAGAGCGTTAGGTGAATTTTAAAAATAACACCCTTCACATTTTCAATTGTTAGAGACCACTTTTTTGGCTATTTTGGGACCTAGACAATAATTTCTCGAGTAAGAGCAAATCTACGATTTATAGGCATTGATGTCTGATGCAAAGTAATGAATCTCGTCTTGTACCGTCCGGTACCGAGTAGGACGTCATGTACCAGTGCAAAATCAACACACTTGTAAGACCGTATCATTCCAACCAATACTGGTAGTATATCGGATCTCGGCCATTACCTTCACAGCCTCTGGATTTGATAGCGATTCAAATCAGAAACAATAAATAGCAAATGAAGAAGACTGTCGAACTTCATCAGAGCCCATAACCACCACCACAAACAGTGTTGAGAGAAAGAGAGAGAGAGAGAGGAAGAGAGGGGTGGTGGGCTGTTGATTTTGGAGGGGAATCATCGGCGATTGCAACACCCTCACAAACATCCCTAAGCATAACCCTAGAGAAGAGTGGCCGCTCAGTGCTAAAAGCCCCAAACTATAAATTTATAGTATCTCAATATAATTATAATCCTATTTGACAACTTATTCACATTTTGTGGTGAGGAGAAGTGGGCAATTGTGAAGGATAGGATATTATGCAAGTTGTTTTCTTGAAATGGTGAAATTGATAGTAAAATTAGTGGAAAACTCTGAGCAAATGGAGTTAAAAAGGTAAAATATTATTTTTTTACAATAAATTTAAAATGATCCATCAATAAGTACATACTGTACTAATAACAAAATCAGTATATTTACTAGTACGAAATTGATAACTTTAGTCTAATGAGTGTAAATATGCATAAATCAAACAGGTGTTGGAGATAATGGACCAGGAATATCTGTTGTGCACTGCACACAGCGGGACATCTTTTTGGTGCGCAAAAAACTGTCTAAAGATTTGAGCAGTGTTCGAACAATTTTTGGACAATTTTTTACGCGTTAAAACGACATCGTTTTGACGCACAACACATTTACTGTGCACAGTGCTCAGCAAAATCTCCCACTCCGAAGGTAATTATGCATAAATAAAGCCTTGGAAGGACGGAGGCAATTTAAAAGAAGACATCTCTCCCTATTAATCATTCCATCACATGCACTATAAATTCATCATTAATTGTCACCTAAAAGGTGCGTATTCTTGCTCGGTGTCCATACACTCTGATTAACTTGATTGTCGGATGATTTATGACTGGAAACACCCTCGGTTCTTAGACTTATTTTGCTTGAATCCTCGCGGAGCTCTCAAAACAGCGTCTAGATTTTTACATCACTTTCGCAGAGCTCTTAGATTAACCGTCCAGATTTTGACATCATCGATGTCAAACATCTATAACATATATAATTTTATACGACAATGCACACTATTTATAAGACAAGACATAATATTTTGCGAAACAAATCTATTAAAATATTTAAAAAATTATACCTAATTTAGAGAGTTTTCTAACTCACTTGCCACTATGTCCGTATGCCCCCATTCCCTATTCTCGGGCCTTACCCCAAGGCCCAGATTGAGAAAGACTTTGTTATGTTAATTTTTCTTTTGTTCATCTTCAAAAGTCGTGGCATTAATTAAATTAGAAAATAAAATATTTCTAACCAAATAGTCCAACTTTACAGAAAACAAAAAACAAACAAAATACTTATTGACTATTTCAATGGCAAAGATGGGGAAACCCCTAATTCAAATGCTCTGAAAAATAACATCACAGTTCATGTCCAATTAACATATCAATTCACAACCACTGTACAACACCCACAGAAATAATGAAACAAATTGCATATA
Source organism: Arbutus unedo (assembly GCA_014822125.1). Lineage (NCBI taxonomy): Eukaryota > Viridiplantae > Streptophyta > Magnoliopsida > Ericales > Ericaceae > Arbutus > Arbutus unedo. The sequence goes on along the minus strand of JABCMJ010021948.1, from coordinate 9,726 downwards.
CATTGAGGGAGCAAATTAAAGTATTTGATAATCTGGTTTGAAGGACTTCACTTACCTTCAATTTCCATTTTTGGTGCTGGAATTTCCCAATTATTGGTCCACCACATGGATGACCTTTTCATCTTGAAGAGTTGAACAAATCAATACACCAATCTGTTCATATACATGTGTGTATATGTATGTATCTCTAGGTTTTCTGCTACCTTGTTGAGGTGCGGAGGAGAGAGGAGAAGAATCTGGAGATGAGGAGGCGGATGCGGGGGAAGGCGCGGACGAAGGGGTATGCGGAGGCGGCGGACTGGCGGAGGAGGTCCTCGAGGCTCTCCACGAAAAGGTTGAGGCTTCGGATCGGCGGTAAATACAGAGTCAGAGGCGCCGCTGAGAACGCCACTGCTAACAACAGCTGAAGCATTTGAGGGGAGAGAGAGAGAGAGAGAGAGAGAGAGAGAGAGTGCGTGAAAGTTAAGAGAGAGAGGTATCTACATATCTATTATACTTGAGTATTTTATTATGCTGACTCGTGAACGGTTGGTAGGGGCGTCTCGGTTTTGTTTAATTTATTTAGTTTTTTATTTTCAGTATTTTTGGTCGGTTGTTTTTTATTTTATTTTCGGTACACAATTTTAATAAATTGGATGCATAGGGAGTCAATGGTGGTGTCGTGGCATGGCTTTTTAATTTTTATTTGTTTAGACTCGTTTAATGACAACCGTCGTTCATCTTTTAAAATTCATAGAAATTATTAATAAGAGTTACATCGATAAAAAATCAATTAGTATATAATCGAAACACGTTTGTAATGAAAAGATAAACTGTGACCTAGCATTTTGAATTATTTTTATGATAAAAGTGTTCTAAAATTATATTGATTGATGTATCATAGATTAAATTTTGACAAGAGTTCATGTTCTGAACAAGATCTAAAAATTAAACACATGAATCACTAAAGTGAGTCTGAAAAGATTTTACAAATGATTGAACAAAATGTCCATTTTAAGAATCGGAGAAGATTTTCATCTTTCTGAATTATTCGTTGTGTTGGGCTTGTGACGTTTTATTAGAGCATTGTCGTTCAAAGAGTTAGGCTTATGACTTTTATTGAAGTATTGTCGTCTGACTCATGAAATTCATCATAAATGTAAGAGAATATTTTGCTTCGTTCATTTTCAATCTATTGTTTACAAATTATATGTTAAACAATTAAATAGTTTCAATAGTTTTATTGTCCTAAATAAAATTATTTAAATTATCATGATCTCATTACATTTGTGATAGGATTTAAAAATTGATGGTCCACTGGGTAGGGCTACAATTTTGGTGGTGTTTTAGGGGTGGAAGTGATAAAGAGTGATAGTTCATGGGTTGTAGAATAAATTAAACCTTAATTTAATACAATGATGTTTCCATGCATCCAATAAGTGTCTTAACAAAGTGTCAAGTTGCTAGACCAATTGATAAGAAAGCTCTAGATAAACAAAAGTCAACCCACCATTTGGTACAGTTGAGCTTCAGTTTTAATATTTTTCAAGGAGAAAGTTCCTGCACACATATTTGTGTGGGCGTGTTTAAAATTGTTCAATGTACAAAAATTAGTTCAATATAAAGAAAGAATGTGACTAAAATAAAAACTTATCTTCTAAAATCATGAAGTCAAATCTCATCAGAACTAATTATTAAGAGTTACTGAAACTTAACCTAATCGTTAACTTCAAGACTCCAAAGACTAATCGACATTAGATTAAAGGCAATTTCAAAACCGATAGAACACCTCAAATACATGTACATATATATATAGACCTACCAAAATAAAAATTTCATGTGTATCTAAAAATATTAATCACATGTAAGTTTGAATTTGTACACAAAATTAATGCGTAAACTTATTTTCTTCAATTTGCCATCAACTTTAGTGACTAGGTATATCCGCACATTAGGCCCTGCCATACACCAAAATTATGTAATTTTGATGAATGAAATGCTTCATACATTTTTTGTTTAACTTCTTGTAAACAAGAGTGAATCAAATCTACATTTACAAAAATAATTTCTAACTACGTCAAAAACGATTTTAATTAGATATCAATTAGTAACTAATTAGACCCCACCATTCTCAATGCTTTCATATTATACATGGATCGAGATCTTAGAATCTAGCTAGATAAGACTTATTACACCTTGGGAAACGATATAACCAAACGAGACCCTTTCATAATGAAGGAGTTCTTGTTGCTTTAAACAAGATCTGGCAAAGAGAACCATTTAGTGAGGCACTAAACACTTTAAATAGATCATAAATCACGTGTACATAATTGAAAGAGAACCTTTGTTTATATATACAAAAAGGTACCTATACATACACAGAAAACAGCATCTGCATAAATTGGTTTAAGTACCAAAACCGGTCTAAACAGTACCTCACTTTGACACCAGAAAGGAAATTTAAATCACAAAAGCAAAAACAATCACATCTACAGAGGAGTTAGACATGCAAGCAACTGTTTGCACACTTGTCGTACTTCTGGTGAAGTATCCGACAAGGATATGCTTGAAAGTAACGTCCTCGCATCCAGCAGTCCTCCCGCGATACTTTCCAAGACTGTTTCTTCACTAGCCATTAGAGATGCCATTAGCTTGGCACCTGCTAATTTTTCCTGCTCAACAATGGCAAGCCATTTATACAAAAGCTCACAAATTACAAATTTAGACAAAGAAACATCTAATAGTTGATTGAATGCATGACAATCAACACGTACATGATGCCCAGTATGCTGAGGGGCCATTTTGTTTGACTATAGTGACTAGACTAATAGTGAAAGGATGTATAATCACGTTGCAGTCTCTTTGATTAAAGACGGCCCCCCTCATAATTCCCCTCACAAGACGGTGGTGGAAGAATGCAAAGTATGTTGGCAAACACTGGTAATTTGATTTAGCACTCACCGAGAGAATAAAATCATGTTGCTGATTATCTAGCAAAAATGGGGACTGACCAAGACACCTCCCTTGTGACCTTGGTCATCCCTACACACGAGGTTCTGGATATATGGGCTGCTGACATTTCTGGGGTAGCCTTTGCAAGGGATTCCCTCCCTTAGTTTTATTATTTTACTTTTTGTGCTTTGTTGTTTTTGTTTACACTTTTGTTGCACCAAAAAAAGAATGTATAGTCACAAACGGTGTGTATACCTCCCGTCTAGCCGCGGAAGTTTGTATATACACTCTGTGGACTTATAGTCTAATACGATGCTCAAATCCAAGCAACTAAGCAGGCCCTAAAAGTATTCATTTGCAGAGTAGAATAGCTACCTATTCTTGTACTCTCATTACGTGTGGTGTAAATTTGACTGGCTGGTCTCGGACCCCAAATTAGCTAGCAGCTCAAGAAGAGGGACAATAATTAAGGCGTAAAGCTTAGTCGCAGGAACCTCCTACTAAGGTGCTGCTCCTCCCTCCAGAACCTAGCTTCCCCTCCCATCTAGCAACAACTTCTCTCCTTACTAGACACAGGTCAAATTGGAAAAAGTTACTTGCTGTTAAAATGGCATTGGATGCTAAATTCTAAAAACAGAGTAATAAAGCCTTAGCTACCGGACTATTACTGCATTTCTTACCATATCCGATCCATCCGTAAGAGATTTCAAAGAGACTTTTAGAAGATTGGAAGCGGAGGGACGAATTGCAGATTTCAGATGATATACAGCTGAGAAGAAAACTTGGACAAATGCAGCCCTAATCTCTGATTCCATTATCATCTGTGGACACCAAAAACATGAATAAAACAAATGGTAACATTAAAATAGTGTGCTGTGCCCTCAAGTAATGAAAGAGTGGGAAGGAACCCAACAAATGTCTCTTTTTTTCTTAAAAAAATTAAAAAACCTAACAAATGTCTACTCCATAGAAACATACCCCCATAGACTGAATGAGACATGGCAAAACTTTCCGAGCAAAAGGTTTCTTGCCAGAATTTGGCAACTTTTGACAAGCACTGATGAGGACATTTGCCATGCACATGCGAAATGAGAGAGAGATTGATGACTCATCTGGGCCGCCCTCCTTTCCCATTTTGGCTGAGGAAACTTCAATCTTATCGTTTGTTAACTGAGTGATCACATAACAAACTACTGAATCTCTTATCGCAGCATCTCCTGCATTCCACAGATATCAGTTAAAATCCTGTAAGGGGCAGAAATAAAAACTGGATATACAAAGACTGAATGAGAAACTGACGCGAACAACCGGGTGTTGAGACAAGATTTGATTTCTTTGTGGTCAAGTCCCCGAACCGTTCTGCATCTTGTAGTTCAGTAGATATCATCAGTGCTAGGCAATCAATGCAACCATGTTGGACTTTGGAAACTGAAAGGGAGAAGATAGTTGCAGATGTCAGGTTTAGGAGTAAGGAGGATCAGCAAATTTTGGAAAATTAAACTAATTACTCCCTCGGTCCCATAACCGCCGTCCCTTTTGGGAGTTTCAACTTCCTAAAGATACAATTGAATAATTGCATTAAGTACGAATTGGAAGGCATTGATTAGATGTATTGCCCTTCTCACTTTCAAGTTTTGTAAGAGTTTTGGAAAGATATAATTTTATACCTCGTCTTTTGAAAGAGGACTAACAATTTGGGACAGCCCAAAACGGAAAGATTAACAACTACAATTAGAGAGGTAAGGGAGTACCTTCATCTCCATCAAGTGAAGGCCACAACAGGATAGATTCTATAGTGTCCCTAATTTTGAGCAGAGCTGGATGTAGAATTGAATCCTTACCTCTGATCTGTACACCAAAAGAAACTATTAGAAAATCATGTAAATGCTAATTGATACCAGATAGAGGAAACTAAAATACCGTGGGACTAAATCAAGACAAATTCGAGGTTAATGATAGAGATTACCACAAGAGATGTGCATATTGAAAACAAACAAGATTTTATCTTCAGTACATCAGGAGCATTTGCTGCATGTGCCAACCGCGAGGCAATAACTGGAAATAGCACCTTCAAAAATCACAAAGTAGGATGGTTAGATGGCAAAGATGAAGCAAAAAATGACATGGATTATCCGACACTCCGGAAGTCACAGATTTTGGAACACAGATTTAGCAAAGGAACAACCTTGGCCAAACAGAATAGCAGAGTTATGACTACAGATCAATTTGTGCAAATAGAAAATCACAATACGAAGACATGGAATACTGTTCATGTAGACCTTATTAAAAAAGTTGCTCTAGTAAATGAGACACCTCCAGCAAAATGAAATCCTTTTAGAGTCGCTAGAATGCAGCATGCATACATATCATCAGCAGAACAGACCAGTAGCACTCTTCAAAAGAATCAGCACATAGTAAATGGCAGTGATATCTATAGAACCTTGAGTGAATTCGTAAGGAAACAGAGTAAATGATCTCCATTATTTATTTCCTTCCTTTTCCTCCTAAACTACCGAAAGAAAAGAAACAACCATGGAGTTCCAGCATTCCAAAGCAAGAAGAAGTCAACCATTCTATGCTTCCAATGAAGTCCCTGGTTTCACCAGAAGTGCATATTTCATCCACGGGCTAATGTTAAGGTGAATATGAATAAGCAAGCTATGGTTGACTCTGATAAAAGCTTGGCTTAGCCTTTTACCGCGAAATATCAGTCTTCCACAGCAACCTAAACTCTTACCCCTCAGAAAGTTATAGACTTACCAAACATTGCTTTAGTAGAGTTATTTGTATTGGGATGAGTCAAATAACTTTAACCTTCTAGCACCACTAATAGTGTCCGGTATACCCCATCCCCGTTCCTTCTCATTGAGTAGAATAGGTCTTAGCTTCCAGATACCAAACATGGGTAATGAACATAAAGTCTCAGGTTCAGCTATTCAATCTAGAAAACAATTAGACTCCTCAATACTGTTGTTCAAGCATAGGAAAAAAGGGTATCTCATGGGTTAAAAATCCAATTGTCAGCGTAGTGATAAATACCACCACTGCTTGGAATGGAATAATTTCAGCTAATAGCCAACTGCACAGAGAATACAAACCTTGCCTTTTTCAGTAATTAAATAAAAGAGGTGAAAAGGGCCAATCAGATGTACCTCAGGATGAATCCGCCCACAGAGCTCAGCTGCAAGTTTCCGAACATCATCAAATTCAAACTTATTAAATGCCCTGAAACAGATAGGAGAGGGAACATCAGCTCCTTGTTCAAAATTCCATCCTAAAAAGGGGGGAAGTATGAAAAGGGCTCGATAGTTATTTTGGTTGTGAAGCAACCTGCTTAGAAGGATTCCAGCAACACATTCAGGATCATTTATGTCAACATAACCTGGATCAGTATTGCCATGGACGAAAAGAAAGTTAGTAAAAAGATGTAGGATGACTTATTTCCCACAAAGCTTGGAAGATGAAGTGTTTCAAGGACTATAACACAAAACAGATATGCCAGATACTACTTCAGAAGTGCAGAACCGTATAAGGAAAATTACTGAAACTGCAAAACGGAATGTAGTTCTTAGGGACCCTAGAAAATGGAAGCAGCTTGAATAATGAATAATACCTTACCAACAACAAAACATACACAACAAACCCATAAAACTGCCAAATGCCATTAATCAGTCTTAGGCCCATTTATTGCAGGTGCTTCTGGGAGGGGTGAAACTAGAGAGAAACCAATAACAATCAAATGGCAGTAATGGGCATGAGAGTTGGTATACATTTGTGGTGTATATTGCTAGCTGAGTCTCATTCTAGGGCAACTAGACCTTCGAATGTTAATTGGTGTTTGGGAGCCTCCAATTTGCATATTGCATTTGTTCATTTTGGAATGCATTTTGCAATAATCCATTCTCAAACCTTCTTTTGAATGCCCAATCCAAAAATCACCCTGATAGCAGCTTTTCCATTTTCATTCTACATTCTCCACCTATTTGAGAAATGAAAAGACCAAGTCACCCCTATTCTGTTCGTTAAAAGAGGACTCCTTATCCTCAAGTATAAAGAATGTTTAATAATCAAGTGACATTCAATTAGAGAAGACCAACCATTAGGATGTAATATACATATAGTAAAACGATTAGATGAGTATCTAATCATATGAATTATACAATAAAAGCTTTAATATTTGAAGTTACGGGTCTAAGATAATACTTTATGGAAAGTTAACAGTTATAACAAAAAAGGTTATGAATACATACTAGGCAATGGCAAAATGGTCAAAATCAGAAATCCAATCCAATTTTTAGATTATAATTCCAAACACTACTTAGGTGCAAAACCAATTTTTCATATATCATCCAAACACTTTTACAGATTCTTATTATAATTCAAAATCTATAACTATCCAGAATCTAGAATCCCAAAAAAGTGACACCCAAAGGAAATTCTTCTGATAAGAATTTCATTACGCAGGCAGCAAAAGGTTGCGGGCAACGCAACGACAGAAAGAAGAACCGAACAACTCTAGCCTCCAAGAAGGGGTAAAAACAATGAAAGAAAGAAGCTTAGTCTAGATGGAAGGAATCTATCCAAATACACGAAGAATTCCAAGAAAGTAATAGACAGACCCCTCCTCTACCTCCACCCACTCCATCCCTCTAACTTACCATCAGAATGATAAGGCTAATAAAACTCTTTTAACTTCCTCTCACTTCCCACTCTAACACAACTACTACCTTCAGCACAATAAGCATTTGTTGTTAGCTTCTTTTCCTACTTCCATCGTTATTACCTGCTCAGAGCCTCATTTCAAATACTTCATCCAGAATATCGAGAATTGTTTAGCCCCTTGACCCTCTTCGGAACACACTACAACAATTGAGGTCCATCTTCCAAGCCCTAGGTAACAAGAGAAACCATATTTTTCAAAATTACCCCCCATCTTCCTGAACTATTGTGTCTCCTGGCTAACAAGGTCCTCTTTTGTCTAATGACAACTATCCAGGCCTCACGTGAAGCTAGTTTTTATCTTCTCATTTCCCAACCAACAAGGACATTCTTAGACCCTCCTTCCGACAACATCCCACTTACCCACACTCCACTTGGAACAATAATTGTTAAAGGAGCATAGGCAACAGGGGACAAAGACCCCTCCACTTCTTGCCCTAAAACATTTGCTAGCAGTGCAGAAGGATTCTCCCAAACCACCAGGAATTTTGACAAATTTGGCGTCCTATTTCAACCCCACCTGAATGAACCCAATTTATCGTCACCACCCCTTAGAATCAGAGTCGTAAACTTAACCTGCGGCATTCCGTTATCTGACCGTTCCTGATGGCATCCCAAAATGCTAGCTTAATTGTGTAAAAATCCGCTCATATCCTTATTGCCATACCCACGATCTGTCCCCGACCATGTTCCATTTTTCTTCCCAGGTAAGAAGAGACACAACCTCGTTACCCGCAGCTTATGGAATATGGATTTGAGTATGGGTGTCGGGTGGATGATCTGTCCCAACCATATGTACAAGGGCATGAGGATAGTTTGTTTACAAGGTAAAATAAATATTCATTTTGCCTGGTATGAAATTTCTGAGTACAAAAATAATAATTTTGAATCGCTTAATATGCTTGTGTGGGTGAATGTCCACGTACTCATGTGAGATACACATCCCATGCACAACATTTGGCACAGATACTTCATACATATAGCAACGGTCCATGGAACAGACCCAATGGGCACCTCTTAACCACACTCATAATCTTCTTTTGCAAAGAGGCAAGACTAGCCAACCCGACATCTCTAGAGGACTATCAACATCTAATTCATAGTTCAGGAAACCATTTCAACACTAACACCCTATAAGACCCTTTGTTAGAAAACCATGTGGACACATCGCACTTCTACAACATTGAGACCTCTTAAAACATTATCGGCCTTTGCTTTGAGCCTCCCCTTGCCACGAATAACCATGCCCAGAAAATCACAAAAAAATTATTCCAACCTACCAAACTGGAAGGTACTCTTTTGCTTTCTACCTCCATCCCATCTCACCTCCACGGCACAATGTACCGCACAATGAAGTAAAATACATGAAAACAAATGATGGACTCATTAGGCTACAAAGTTGTTACTGGTACTTTACATGGCACATCCGTATGTGTACCAGCTAGACACAAGACAACCGAACTTCGTTACTCTAGAATGTGCACCTATTTTCTCCCACCATAGCCTTTCACCTCCACAACACAACGTAGCACAGTAATGAAGTACAAATACCTCGAACAAAAAAATGATTTACTTATATGCGTACAAAGTCGGTATTGGTACTTTCACTGGTACATCTGCATGCATACTGGGTAAACACGACACATCCAAATTCTTTTTTGGGTAAAATCCTCCTCACCTCCACATGGTTTGACATGAACACTTTCCTCCACATCAAAATGATTCAGAAATTACATAACAAATGAAGAATAAAAAAAGGCCAAGACTTCACTTAAACCCATTGTTGTTTGGTGTATTGCACATTACCCCCCGCCCCTCCAAAAGCATACAAACAGAACAAAATAATCTGTCTTGATTATGGACTAAAGCGCACCACTATAATTTCCACCCAACGTAAATGGGTATATACCTCATTCGCATCTACTGACAATGGATCTTATGCAACAACTTATTTGAGACAAAAAACACCCTTAAAGTTCCTTCAAATTACAAACTGGTTGTTTCCTTCGTCCTCTCTAGCTGTTCTCCTATCATTCGCTTTTCATTTACATCAGCGGCACAGCTGCTGGCAACTCT
>JABCMJ010021947.1:0-42365 GCA_014822125.1 Arbutus unedo | reverse complement strand
ATTTCTTGGTGAGACGAACTAATAACCTAGAAAAAATTGATGCAAAACCAAAAAAGAAATTCAAATAAGGACGAAAAATAATAAGAATTAATTTAATAATTACCACAGTCTAAATAGAAATCATAAGATTTTTTCGCGACGCATAATCCTGTGAATTTGGCAGGACATGATTTGAGGGAAAGTAAATCTCAGTGAAAAAATTTGAAATCTGGAACCCACTACTTTCTTGGTAACTAAACACCAAAAAAATTACAAAAAAATTAATTTTTTCATTATTTCTCATTCTTTCCTGACAACTAAACCGGACCTAATAGTCTCTGTTTTTTTTCCCCTAATATTCTTTTTTTATTAATCAGGGGCCACACGACCGTACAAGTGCTGGGGTCAAGTGAACTCGGTTAAGTGAGCTGCCGTTTAATTGGGTCAAACTATATTATTATTATTATTACTTTTTATTTTTATTTATTTTTTTAATTTCTATTGAGACGAATTAATAAATTATAAAAAATTAACAAAAATTAAAAAATAATTTAAGATAAAATTTAGACTAAGTCTAAATAAACTAGGGACAAGTTTTTTTTCCGTTTTAAACCAATAGCCCCTCAATGCCAATGCAATAATGAATGATTAATAAAAAAAATTATCACAAAATTATTAAAATTAAAAATAAAAAAAAGATAGTGACATTAATACTACTTAATTAATTTAGGCCAAAAGAGTCCTTAATCTATACTCCTTATTTATCCCAATCTCAATATGTTCTCGCTACGAATTTCCAAGAACTAAGAAGTAAAGATTGTGTGCATTTTGCAGGGAAAGAATGGCGTTTGGATTAAACTGCTGATAGAGTTTGTAAATCTTGTTGAAGTTGTCGTTAAGGTAAGAAATTTTTAAATGATAAACAAATTTGGAATGTAAAATTTTACTATCACTATGGTTACTAGAAACAAAAAGTTCATTTTTTTTTTTTTTCTATTGTGTTGATTTGACAGCAAGGGTTTAGGTATCATCATGCAGAACCATCGTACTTGATGCTTGTGAAATGGATTCCAAAAACTTGTGATACAATTCCTGCAAATGCGTCGCATCGAGTTGGTATTGGTGCTTTTGTGTTGAATAATATTGAGGAGGTACTCCTTCATAGTTCTATATATTCATGATCCATGCTCCATATATCAAGGACAAGATAACAATAAAAATGTTCCTGAAGAAAATCTCCATTTTTAATATATCAACAACAAGAAAACAATAAAGAAATTCTTGGAGAAATCTGCCATTTTTGTCTTGTGTTTTTTTTTTTTTTAATCTTTTGGGTTGGTGTAGGAGATTGATCTATTTCATTGAACGATAAGTATATAACGCGCAAGCTATTTTACTCATTTGCATCAAGTTCAAACTTCCTTCTTGCATATGTGCATCCCCATAAGCGCACTATAATAAGAGGTATCAAACGGGTAATTTTTTTCTCGGCTACGAATCCCATAGTACCTGCTATAAACTAAAAATTCATAACCCCAAGTGCTACGAGAATACCATTTAGTTTGCCTATGCATGTTTGAATAGCCTCATTTAATCATGTATTGCTTTGATAAGAATTGAGACGCCGTTCATAAGTCTTCTCTCTTTCTTCTTTCTCGGAATCGAGACGATCTTGATCTGTTTTCTCTCTTTCTTTTTCTTTGAAATCAAGACGTTCTTGATTAGTCTTCTTTATTTCTTCTTCCTTAAATTCTTTTGTTGAAAAACTGAAATAGTGAGTTTCAGTAGAAAAAGTGTCGGCCATTTAGATTGTTTTCTTTCTCCAACTTTGCAAGTTCATTTTTTAAAGTAGATGCATCTCTATCAAAGCCAAATCATGGTGTTTTTCTTGTTACTTATAAAAGCAAGTCCATGCATTGGTAAAACTGTTTTTCTCCAAATCATGGTGTTTCTAAACGATGTGCATCAAAACTGTCTTTCAATCAATGCTAAAACTTTCTTTAAAATGTGAATTTCAAACCTTTTCGGTTTTGCATGACTTTGGTGCAACAATTTGTTCCTTTGTATTCTGAAGTTGCTACAAATTTGGTTTTTTAGGTTTTGGTAGTTCAGGAAAATAGTGGCCCATTCAAAGGCACGGGTGTGTGGAAATTTCCAACTGGCGTCGTCGATGAGGTGGGAGCTTACTCTTAAGTATATATTTGATCGAATGGCTTTAGATTAAATTAAGTAACTATTGTATCTATCATTGTAACCATCAATTGAGATCCTTCCACAGGGCGAAGACATCAATATGGCTGCAATCAGAGAAGTGAAGGAAGAGACAGGAGTAAGTTCCTATGGTGAAAGTTATATAGTTATACAGATAAAATATAAGACATGCTAATTAGATTAGTTGGTTTTTGGTTCAGATTGAGACAGAATTTGTGGAAGTTCTTGCATTCAGGTAAGACGTGGTCAAGATTATAATTCTTATAATCTCATTCAGGATTCCATCACTGTCTGAAACTAATCTCACTTGATTAATTACAGACAAAGTCACAAATCATTCTTTGGAAAGTCAGATCTTTTCTTTGTTTGTATGCTAAGACCTCTATCTTTCAATATCCAGAAACATGAGTCGGAGATTGCTGAAGCAAAAGTAACTTAACTCCTTCACCACAATGCTTCATAGTTTGATCTTTCTAAAATATTGCCCATTTTTTCCTAGGTACTCACCTTGGTTTCTCTTTCCTTTTTGGTTTTCTTGCTTCACTATTTTCAGTGGATGCCCTTCGACGAATATGCAGCCCAATCGTTTGTCCAGGAACACGAGATGTTCAAAAGCGTTGCTAACGTATGCCTAGAGAAGAAAAAGAACGGCTATAGTGGCTTCTCTGCAATGACTACAACTACAGGCATTTCAAGTGAAAAGAGCATTTTGTACATTAGCAAGGCCAACTTATGCTCCGGAACTACAATACTAGCATAAGAACCCTATTCACTGGAAGCTTCATTGGTTACCTCTTAGAACGGTAACTCTTTTACACAAATAAGTGCTAGCCCGACACAAATAAGTGTCGGCCCAACACAGTTCATTTTCTTCTTCGTCAAAATCAAGTTTCACAGCGGTATAAAGATGAACGTTAATTGATAACCATATGGTTGGATGAAACGATGAGGTTATATACGCGTTGTTCAACAAGAACTAATGCAAGCTGCTGATTTTGATGATCTTTTGGTGACTTGTGAGTTTTGGAATGTTCTTGCTAATTTAGATCCATTTGGTGTCACTTTTATCTTCTTTCAAACAGCTATCACTTTGTGTTTTGTGTGTATATGCAAATAAGTCAACCTCTTGCTCTTGTTTCAATCACCACATTGAGACACGTTAGTTTCAATGTGGCATTTATGCCTGAATTTTAGTTGAAAAGGCCAAAAACACATGCACAAACTCAGGAAACGAAGTAAATACTGCCCATCCATCTTCTTTTAGCCCTGCAATCTCTTTGTTTCTCCACATATCAATTCTCCATTAGAAGCAATATGTTTTCAGTGAAGCTTATCGGTCTAGCATTATGGTTTTTCCTCTATATTATCTACTGTGGACAGGTAGAGGTGGTTTATGGTACTGGTGGAATCTCTGCATCAAATTGTGAATACCCATTGTGCCATCCTCAACCCCCACCGCCATCACTATACCAATCGTCCGATGCTCCTCCTCCTCCACCACCACCGGGATACCTACCATACGGTGCTCCACCACCACCATCGCCAGGATACCTATCGTATGGTGCTCCACCGCCACCAGCAGCAGCTTTTGGAGGCAACTGCCCGCCAACGGTGGTTCAGTGCTGCCAATATCCACCTCCAATGCCTTACACCACTCTTCCCAACAATACCCACTCTGGTGCACATCGCACCCCTTCTGTCATTTCTTGCATGTTGCTCTTTGTTTTTGTTTTCCATGTTTGAAAGTCTTGTAGAAGGAATGATGGAACGATATGATGCAGATACAATCTGTTTTATTGTAACAATATCGAACTAAGTGTAATTTTCTTTCGTTAGGGTTTTATATATCGCATTATAATAGATATCTAGTCTTCGAAACTCATGAAGTGAACTGAATTCTTTTTGTCCCTTTTTTACTTCTCCCAAAGCCAATGCCTCCCATTATGCACTTTTGTGAGAGCAAACTGAATTGGTCTTCTCTTCATGCTTGTTTCCTTCTTCCGCTCCTTTCTCGATTGACTTAAGAGCTTTTGCCTTGATGCTATGGATTCAGCACGTGGGAACAATAGATTTCACCCTTCCCAAATTTGACACAATATTAGCAAAGCTTCGAGACCAAATTGTTTTTTTCTTTTTATTTTTTTCAACTGACAAGGCCCGAGATGAAAACCCAATTTGATAACAGATCAATTGAAGGATTAGGAAGGCCATTTGAATCAGTCCCTAAAGATGGTCTGGTTACTAGCTTAACTATATATCCAGGTCCAGGTCCAACACTTAATTACATGTTTGGATTCAACAGTTTTACTTAATTTTGACTCTTTTACATTTCATAGCTAGAAAGGGTTAAAACCATTCCCATATGGAAAACAATAGACGATTCCATTTAAAACATTCGAAATATCAAATTAATTTGGTGTCTTGGTCAAATTAAATTTGTCTTAAAAAAATAAAGCAATTCATTGTCAAATATCATCTTTTTCGCGACTTGTGATATGATTGATTGACTACTGAGCTTCGCCCATTTTCATCATGTCTCTATATGGTTTACTTAATTGTTTAAATTGGTAGATCTTCTTGTCAACCATAGAAGACAAGTAGTACAAAAATTTGTCAAGTAGTATGGGAGTTATTCCCTCTTAAGATTTCATGTTTGAATCTCATTTTAAATAACATTTGAGATCATTTCATGATTATATATGGGTAAGCATTTGAAACGATTATAGGAGGCAGTAGAAGGATTAGTCCTAGATAGTGCAAACTAGCCTGGAATAGCATCACCACAGGTAGTCAAGACTTGGGATTTAAAGGGTTTGTTTCCTTAAAGTTTTTAGATTTGAAATCTTCCAAGTACTATCAACTCTTATGTGCTCGGTTCGTATGGATCTTTGCTAACTCTGACTTTAATTGGGATTTTTGCAAATGAACAGTAAAATTAATCCCTCAAAAATTAATCAAAATACTTGCAAGCTAATTTGAACACTCAAGCTATTAAAAGGAAAATACATAAGCAAGACATACACTAGTTTCAGAGGAACAGCTAGGGAGGGTACTAACTAGAACTTAATTAAATTAATATTGTATCCATAAGCAAGGCACGAACCATGCCATCCCATTCACTTTAATGGAAATCTAATGTATATCCACAATAAAAAAGAATCATCCATTAGTTAATGGGTAAATTCAATATTATCTCTTGGGTGTTTGAAAAGTTAATTTACTAGTAATTCGTTGTCTTCTTCTTTACTTTTAAAACTATTATTTAGTGTCATTAAAATTATGCAAATATCGATAGTCAAATTATTAAAATTATAAGTTTGGGATTTCTTTCAGCCAAAAAAAAAAAAAAAACGCAACATGATTCCTATCACATTCAAAATAGTTCATGTTGAATTTTTACAAATTGAAACTTGGATAGTTTCTTTTGGGGATTTGCTTGAGTTTTGGTTTCAAAAGAATCTCTAAAATTTAATATATACTATTTTAGACATGATATAAATTATGCTCTAGTTTATTTTACTAAAGAAAATTTTGAACTTGAGAATTTAATAATTTGACTAATAACATATTTGACTGATTTTAATAGCAAATGAGCTAATTACATTATAATTTTAAAAGTAGAATAATAATAAACAACTATTTCAGATAAAATAAGAGATATGAATGAACTTGTAAAATAGCTTAGAAATAAGTGTAATTTACCATTAGTTAATTAGTCAATTAAGCATGGCGAACCCACCCACAGTTTTGCCCTAGATAACAATAATAAATTGCCAGTAACACTCACAATCACTTCACTCAAAGCGTAAGCATTTTAAAACAGTCGTTGGAATGAATCCAAGATTCGCTCAAAATTAATCAAAGCACCTTAGAGCATTTTCAACACTAGGCAAATAAGCATTAACAAAAATGACTAGCTCGAGCTATTTTTCTCCACTTCAATGGTCTCTATATATGACTAGTAAAAATAGAGAGTATAATTGGAATACTTAAATTAAAAAAAAACACAAAAAAGAAAAGATGTACTTTTTTATACTTTTGATTAATAAAAATAAATAATAAGGTAAAAGACCAAGTTTATTTCAAGAAGTTAAAATACGTAAGCAGATAGAACAGCTGGGGAGGGAACTAGGATTTAATTAAATTAAGTCATACACTAGTTTGAAAGGAACAGCTGGGCCTGGGGAGGGTATTAACTAAAACTTAATTAAATTAATAAGTGCTCCATACATAAGCAAGGCACGTAATAAGATGGTGGAGCTTTTGATGCATTTTGAATAAAAAAATTATGTGGGATGAAACCAACTTTAAAAAGTAATAGCAATAATTTAAGAAGATAAACCCTGAAATCTATTCATCAGTCTTATTCAAAAGATAACAACTGCTACTGACATACCAAATATTTTCTAAGAATATATCCATACTTATCCAGGAGAGAGAGGGGGGAGAGAGAGATTCAAATTATCACCCTTACACATGTCTTTATGTAAAAAGAAAAAAGAAAAAAAAAAGCTAAATTTAGGTAACATCTATTACATATTATGTGTTTTTATACAGTTTTTTATACCATAATATAAATTACAGGTAAAATATATATGTTTGTATATATACAACGTTTCCACCTAGCCCAGTAGTTCCATAGTGGGGCTTCAAAAAAGAGCCAAAAAATTAAGTGTAGATTTATATACAATGCCCAAAAAAATAAAAAAATAATAATAACAAAGACTTAATGATGGTTTCTTTTTAAGGTTTCAAGTTTAATTTTTTATGCCAATAACTCTCGGGTCACCTCTTCAACTCAATTCCAGCTTGTATTGTGAATCAAAGAAAACAAAAAGGGAAGGCGCACCGACCGGAAGTGAGGAGCCAGAAAGCGTCGATTTGAAATAGTTGTTGAAAGCAGGGCAGAGTTAAAATTTAATATTGAGATAGTGACACTACTAACAACTACATTATAATATTCAAAATAAAAAAATACAAGTAGTAATTCAACTATAATCACTTCTTAGTAATCAAAAACGAACATTCAAATATTTTGTGTTAATTGCATTTAACTAGAAATAAAATAACGCAACAAAAAATCAGAAAGGAACTCGACGTTCTTTCAAATCTCAAAAATCACCCCAGATAGGAATTATGGAGTTAGTAGTCACACACACATGGCAAAAACGCTGGCGGTCGATTCCTTGGTTGTCGTCAACGGCGATCATGTCGTCTGGTGACTAGTGATTGTGGTTCCCATTAGATCTTCGAGTTCGACCGAGAACCATTCTCTAATTCTCTCTATACTCTGTAAGGGTTTGGCCTACGGAGTACTATTACGTATTATAATATTTCATTTAAAAAAATTGCATTGAGGGTGGCACGTGCCACCTTCCTCTCAATAGCTTCGTCCCTGGTTGGAAGAGTTGAATGAATGAAACTAAGATATGCGCAAACAAACTCCAAACACCTTATATTACAAAAACAAAACAAAAAAGGGGAAGAAGTAAAAAAGACCAAGTTTATTTGAAGACAATATTATTAACAACATCAACTTATACATTATGCCTAAGTGACATTTACTAATTTAAATACATATTAAAATTGATAGGAGCCGCTTAAATATTATACTTAAAAATGACATGTAAGATAAACATAATGTATTATTTAATGCGTTAGTAGACTTTAAACTTATTCTTATTTCAAAGTTAAAATATGTAAGCATGTAGAGACATACGTTAGTTTATAGGAACAGCTGGGGAGGGTATTAACTAAAATTAAATAAAAATTAAGTCTTCGATACGTAATTAAGGAAGGCAAGAACCAGGCCATGCTAATCCATTTAATGTAATCAATTATATCTTCTCAATACAAGAATCAGCCAATGGCCATTACTTAACTAATCACTTAAGCACTCTGAACCCGCCCACAGGTTTGCATCTATTCTATTTATAAAGGGAACCAAAATTACTCTCCACAAAAGTTATTTTTATGCACTAATCAAATAATAAAATATTAACTCTCAGGACAAAATTAACACCGTCTCAATCTTTTAAAAAAAAACTATCCAATTTTCCTTCAAAATTTACTCCACTTATCCACACTCATTATCAAAATATTTAACATTCAATCACTGAGTTAGTTAACACATTATCCTTAAACGTCTTATATATCAATGTGGTCCACCCCTTCTTATTTAAAACACCCAACTATTAGACATATCACGGATATTTAACACACCAAAAACTAAAACGTCATCATTCAGGGCCTTGGGTTGTTGGAAGACAAGAAATAACTTAACAGTATGTTTTGCAATAATTTATTGACCGAAAGTACCACATAAGCGACAACATCACGCGCTACTCGATTAATTAGTAATTAAATTAAACAATGAGGGCCCAATTAGATGGGACCTTAGTTTTTGGTGGTTAAATAGCCGGAGTGTGTTAAATAATTAAGGTGTGGTGGTCCATATTGATGTGATATTTAAAAAGAACGTGTTAAATAGTACAGTACGTGATTGTATGAAGGATTATTTCAGATGTGTTAAGGCAAGAAAAATGTATATTAAATATATTTGTGCTCTTCATCATGAATTTAATGTATTATTTTCAAAATTATATATATGCATATATATAGTTATATTATATTTAACATATAAGTATATATAAAGGGGTGGGGTGCCTTTTGCTTATTTGTTAAGGCAGTGTAAATTGTGTGTGTTAGCCTTAGCAGGCGTGGGCTAACTAAGGTGATATATAATGTGTTAAATTGTTTGCAGGCAAATTAAACCGATCCAAATTTTTTTTGCTAATTGCTGAGTTAGGTATGAGGTCAGTCTAAGTTTATCCTTATGGAGTTTATCCCTTAACTAAATTCAATCGGGCCACGACGGCATAAGTTTATCCTTATGGAGTTGATTAAATGAAATATTATTTTTAGATGGATAAGTTATTCAGGGGGAGAAGTACTATCGTCCCAGAATTTTTTTTCGAAAATATCTTCGAATTCAAAATTAAATGTTAGGATTTATTGGGATTTGGAGGCTGCAAAATTAATTATCCTTAGCTTTCTCTTGCTTTTTGATCATTTTTATTTTATTTCTCTTCCTTTCTGTTGGTTCCTTACCTACATCCCATGTATTTCAAATGTCCGTTTTTGAATATATGGTTCTCGTTGCTTGAAAAAAAAAAATTCTGGAAACTTTTTTGGGACCAAAGACTTTTTCTGTTGAGAGGACAAGATAAGATGGGATATTATTTTTTAAGAGTTGACTTGATATGACGTTTATAGAGGGGATAAAAAGTAGATGGTTTAGATAGAGTATAAAAAAAATAGTATTTAATTTAGATGAAAAATAAAATGAGAATAAAATTATTGTGTAATTATAATAAGAAAAGATGCGATATTATTCTTGCTTAATACCCGAAAATAACTTTTGGAAGGGAAGTACTCAAAAATAATATCCCTCTATTTCTTTAACAAGGACTATTTTTAAAAGAGTAAAAAATTATTCCTATATTTTTATTCTCCTAAACCGTATTAAATATGTCATGCACATCAATCCTTATGCCCTCCAAAAATCATCTTCCTAGTATCCCATCCAAACGGGCCTATATATCAAGCGGTTAAACATAGAGGGCAGGTGCTCTTATATAGAAGTAAGCACTCTGAACTGAGTGTCATCTTCTATCAGAGCTTTATCCGGCCATGGCTATCGCACAAGGCAAATGGGTTAAGGTTTGATTTTCTTTCCCCGCAGGTTTACGAACTTGTGTCGCAACCTTTATTCGCTTAAATAATATTTGGCTGAATCTTTCTTTTGCTGACCTTCAATTGTGTACCTGATTCTTCTCTGTAGATATTAGTTATGGGTATGCTTGAACCCTAGATCTGAGTACCCATTTTGATTTCTCTAATTCCTAATGCTCTTACTTTTATAAACGTAAATTCCTGTCATTTTTTTTGGATAAATTATAGTAATCCCCTGCGTCTTTGTTTAAAATTTTCTATTCCATTTCAAAGATCTCAACTACCTTTTTAAAATGATCCGAAAAATTCTAAACGGGCCTATGTATTAAGCGGTTAAACATAGAAGGCAGGTGCTCTTATATAGAAGTAAGCACTCTGAATTGAGTGTCATCTTCTATCAGAGCTTTATCCGGCCATGGCTATCGCACAAGGCAAATGGGTTAAGGTTTGATTTTCTTTCCCCTCAGGTTTACGAACTTGTATCGCAACCTTTATTCGCTTAAATAATATTTGGCTGAATCTTTCTTTTGCTGACCCTCAATTGTGTACCTGATTCCTCTCTGTAGATATTAGTTATGGGTATGCTTGAACCCTAGATCAGAGTACCCATTTTGATTTCTCTAATTCCTAATGCTCTTACTTTTATAAACGTAAATTCCTGTCATTTTTTTGGGATAAATTATAGTAATCCCCTGCGTCTTTGTTTAAAATTTTCTATACCATTTCAAAGATCTCAACTACCTCTTTAAAATGATCCGAAAAATTCTAATTTTTGTGCCCGGAGATGCTTTATTTTTTTATCTGTAAAAATAGTAAGATTTTTCGTACTGGACTTTAATTATGGAGCGGATGGAGTATACACAGATGTTAACACATGCATACATCTAAAGTAAGTTATAGCTTAATTATTATTTTTATAACCTCGTGTCCGAGTCAGTTTATGCCACCCCAATTAATCCAGTGACCCTGAAGTTAAACAGGGAAAATATAGCATCTTGTGGTGAACTGTTTTTGTTGATTCAGTGTTGGATCTGTCGAGGAAAGGAAACTGTAACAAATATTCATTGTTTTTGGGTAACTAAACGAAGACATGATTTTATTCACAAACATTTAGTACTTCCAACGTTGGCGTTTGTAAAGAGGACCACAAATATTCTGCTTTTTATACAACCCAAAATTTGACTTGTTAGGACCACAAATTTATTGTATTGACATTCAACCTGTAAGCTTTGAAAAGTCGCAACACTTGAAAAGGTGTACCTTTGTTTTCTGATAATACTTTGTTTTCAGGCAACTCTATAACCAGTCTTTGCCTTCTTAAACAAACCCTGTATGTATTGAAGTGTTCATTAGGCTGTAGACTTGTGAATCAGATTATAGTTACTCTTGATTTCACAGATATGTTTCATATTACATCATTTACCGCCCTACTTCGGCTCACGTCCTAAATTTGGCTGTATTTGTTCGTCCTAGAAAATAGAATATTATAATAACCAAAAGTAGATGTTATATGAATTGGGTTTATGGATCAGTGACCACTGACCAGTGTCTTCTACCATCTAGTTGGATAAAAGGCCGGGAAAACATATGGTAATTTTAACATGAGATTGATTTGACACAGCTTGACCAAAAAGGAATTGGGCCGGGAGCAAGAAGCTCACATGCCATCACCATTGTAGGACAAAAAGCTTATGCTTTTGGAGGCGAGTTCAAACCACGTGTACCTGTAGATAACAATCTGCATGTGTTTGACCTAAATGACTTAACATGGTCAGTAGCTGAAGTGACCGGTGAGGTTCCTCCACCCCGTGTTGGTGTCACAATGGCTGCCGTCGGTGAGACCATCTATGTGTATGGTGGTAGAGACGCCACACACAAGGAGCTCAATGAGCTATACTCTTTTGACACAAGTTCAAACAAGTGGACCCTTATCTCTAGTGGGGATATCGGACCACCCAACCGGAGCTACCACTCAACTACTGCAGACGATAGGCGAGTCTATATATTTGGTGGCTGTGGTGTCACGGGACGCTTAAATGATTTATGGGCTTATGATGTTATTGACAAAATCTGGATCAAGTTTCCGGTTCCAGGGGAAAACTTCAAACCTAGAGGTGGACCTGGGCTTGCTGTGGCTGAGGGAAAAATTTGGGTTGTGTATGGTTTCTCCGGTGAGGAGCTTGATGATGTGCACTACTTTGATCCGGCTAGTGAAAAGTGGATTGAATTAGAGACAAGTGGTGAAAAACCAACAGCGCGCAGTGTGTGTTCAACAGTTGGAATAGGAAAGCATATTTTCGTATACGGTGGGGAAGTGGATCCTAGTGACTTAGGACATCTTGGTGCAGGTAAATTTTCAGGTGATTTCTATGTGCTGGACATGGAGACGAGAGTTTGGAAAAAGCTGGATGATAGGTCAAACTCCGGCGATGCTCATCCTGGGCCACGTGGGTGGTGTGCATTCACGCCAGGGAATTTGAATGGCCAACTTGGTTTGCTGGTGTATGGTGGCAATTCGCCTAGTAATGATAGGCTCGATGACATTTTCTTTTTCACTCCTTCCTTAGATTGAGATGGAAAACTGTTGGTCGATGGATGTTGATGGATGCCATGGTGGTTGTGATTGATGAGATAATGGTGTTTATATGTATGAACTAGTGTGTGAATGGTAATTGCCTCCTTGTGTTTCGCAATGAGTAATTATGACTTTGATGAGACTTTGTACGCGGTTGGAATAAGAATTTCATGAGTTCTACTGGAATGAGAATGAATATGCAGTGTACATTAGAAATTTTGTTTAATATGTATGTTGATGATGATAGTTTTTCGAAACTGACTCTCGCTTGCCCTGCTGCATTCTTCCTCTTGCTTTTTTATCGAACACCATGTTTCAATTGTCGATATTGGCATCGTACTTAGTTTGAGACTCTTGATCCAGAAGATATTCAATAGAATGATCCCTTTCTCTGTATTACTCGAAGGTACGTCTTCACCTGAAGTTCACGCAATACTGTAATGGATAAATTGTATAGAAAATCTGCGAACTTGAAAACCTTGCCGTAATCCTGATTAAATGGTGCATGAATTTTGAGGATTTTGATTCAAATGCTGAAACGAATTGTGGGTATCGCTATATATGGGCCAAAGCCTCGTATTTCTTGCATGGTGCTGCATTGAATGGGAATAGGACAAAGAGCAGACTCTCCATTTCTCCCTCTGGAGGTCTGAAATTCATCTGCTGAAGTTGAAATGGCTTCTGCAAAAAATTACCAACTAAATAAGTGGGCATTTTCCTTAAACATTGGCAAAGGTTTAGTTTGGTGGAGAGAGAAAAACATTCTTCTTTTAAATTCCGGTTACAGGAGATTCTGAAAGGATAGGAGAGTGACGGGGCGTTATGCATTCATTCTCCAAATCCTTGGTCCCCTTTCCAACACAAAAGGACCATGTAGGTGGCCCCTGAGCAGAAATTTGACTTAGTAATTAACTTTTCCCTCAGGTCCCTGGAAATATTTGCATGATTGCCTCTGAAATTTTCTTGTGATCAATCTCTTAGCTTTTTGCCTTCAACAAAATTGCATATGGCTTTACATTTCAGTCCTTGTTCGGCCTCCTCGTTCTCTATTGCCTTTTCGCTCTCGTCTTCGATCTGCCACTTGGCTTCTCAAAGTCGCTCAGAAATTCGTTGCACCGGGAATTTCAAGCTCGCGTCCTAAGATTTTCACCCATTAAAAGCTGTTTCTTTGCAGATCGGAGAGTAATTCATCTCATTGCACTACTTGGTCTCAATTCCAATACCTTTTTGTCTGTTGTTTTGAGAATCTCAATTCCAATACCTTTTTGTCTGTTGTTTTGAGATTGCTTGAGAGAAATTTTATGTAACAGCTCCATAAGGATTCTGTCCTGGTTTGTTGCTTCAAAATCAGAGTAATAGGCCACATTGGTGGCTAGTCTCCAACCTGTTTTACCCGTGGGGAATACTTTTTTCTCTCTCTTATACCGCTCCTAATGGTGAATTGTGTGCTAAAATCAGTGTTACCCAAATCTTGCTGATGCGATTTGATACATATAGAATTAAAATCGATACATATCCCCAAATGTATTTACCAATGGGGATTACTTGTTTCTCCTTCTTACACCTATCTTATGTGAAATGTTTTTGCAATTTTTTCTCTTTCGTCAATTTTTTGTGAATTATTAGTTAATCTCGACGAAAGTTTTCTGCAAAGTTACAAATAACGAACTAAATTTGAAAAAAATTCAAAAAAGACAAAAATAATCTAAAAATAGAGTTTTTTGGAGTTTATTCGTCGTCTTTAATAATACTTTTTTAACTTTTAGACATCATTTTATACTTTTTAGATTTCTTTCATTAAGATTGATCAATAATTTACAAAACATTGAGACCAAAACAACAAATGTAAAAAAAATTGAATAGAGACAAAAAAATAATCTGAAAAAAAAATTAGGCCAAATGAATTGTTTATCCTCTCCTATTCATTACCATGGTAAACAATGATACTTGTAAGGACTAGAGGATAAGTTATGAGTTATACTTGTAATGATTCTCATGCGTTGGCTATGTCAAGCAAAGTATAACAAGACATCCTTAGGTAAGAATATCATATATGAGTGTGAAGTGGAGCTGCTTTTCTGGTAAAATTCTCTAAAACACTCATTAAACTAGACAAGTGTTCAGGGTCAAAACAGACACAATAGTGAAAATTGAACTGTGGTCAGAGAAGTCAGCAGAACAATTTAAAATGTTAATTTCATTGGTCAGGTAGTAAACCCTATAGGTTTGCACAAGAGGAATGTTTAAGGTCAAAAGTTACCTATTTTTTACTGAAATTATCCATTCTACTTTCTCTCTCTGAGTCTTTATTGTCTTCCGTATCAATATTCTGTCAATTATATTTATGTGGGGAATTGTTGAAAAACAGAATTACCCGGTAAGATGGGTCTAAATGGATTTAGATATACCTAAGCAAGGTGTATAACCCAAACGAAAAATAGGTAAATTCTATTAAAAATGAATGTTTAATTGACATTCAAAGTAAATGTTGTTAGAAGGTGAGGAGTCTCCCTCACCAATCCAATCTCACATCGATTGATGAGGAGCAATCAATATGAATATAAGTTTCAAGTTTTGCATAAAAGGGTTAGTATTTTATATCATTCAAATTTTGCAAGCGAGCGAGTACATATTCAATTGTGGCTTTGCCACACACGTGCATGTGCCACCACCGCCACTTGTTAGACCGGAGCTCGGAGCTCAGGACCCATGGGCCCATGGCCCGAGCCCGGATTTGGCTTTGGTTTGATTTTGAATTTGGGTTTGGGCTTAAGCTCTTGACTTAATTCTTTTTACAACAAAATTATTTGGGCTTACTAAATTTACTTAAATGACTGGGCTGACCTGGTATCGAATCCACTGCTGCACAAGGTGAATGGTCATATGACCTTTGAAATTTAACACATGGTTAGTATGTGCAATCACTGATCTTAACAAGGTTCCTTCCTGGACTAGAATGATATTAGATTGCAGTGATCTTAATTTTTCTTACAAAACATGGTAACCCATCTAAAACGTACAATCGACTCTCAATGTATTTTTCTCCATATTACGACTATTGAGGTGTATGAACACAAGTTAGGGGCATTCCACGAAACTTACATTCCATCACTTTGCAGTTGTGACTATTGAGGTGTACAATCGACTCTCAATATATTTTGTTTTGTCTTGGTATTTTTGAGACTTTTACCGGAATTTAATAAATGTCGAAAATTTTATCTTTTGTTGTAGTGCTAGCTTGGTTCTATTTGAAAAGCCAGAAAAACAACCATTTTGGTCCTGTTTTATTCTTTGAAAACGTTTGCACAATATTCTCACTTTAATTTGTGTTACTGGAAGATGGTAATGCCTAATATTGTGATACAAGTGACATTTTGGCCTAGTGCTTTTTAATAAGTTATAGTTGTGGGGTTACTTAAATTCGCCTATTTAATTCGTCTGGTTCCTTTTTAATTTAGTCGGCGTATGTCTGTGAATATTTTGCATGGATAAAGTTGCCACTCGGGATTTTTATGCTATGTGTCACCAACAAATTGGTCAACGATCATATCGAAAGGACATTTTGTACGAGTTAATTTAGGAAAACGATTTGAGCTCTCCAACTCTATTATAACATTTTCTTTTCATTTGAGAATCAACTAATAGTAAAAAAGCTTGAAAACTTTTAGTAAAGGAAGATTTACTGTCCGTTTGTATATACTTCAGCACGTTCCGAAAATTATTTCAATTTCCTAACAATATTATAAAGTACGAAAATTTTGATGTTTGTTTTTATATGTGCTTTCAATGAACAATTGAACCCTAAATTCAGCTAAAACCAAACACCCAAATAATTCCAAACCACGCACGTGAGATGTGTCCCACTTGTAGCGTAACACCAAAATTCCTCACATTTTATGGACCTAATTTCGACTAAAAAAATCCCAAGGGTCCCCTAAATATTAGGTAAAAAAAAAAACATTATTTTGTGCTTGGCACCAATTTCATTTGATTTCCTCCAATAATTGCATACCGACACCACCATTGTCTCTTATCGGATTTTATCCTCATTTAAAACTATACTCGCCCTTGGCAATCTTTGATGATTTTACGCATTGATGATGTCGAAAAATGGTCAATGATTTTTGTGATTGGCTTTTGGCTCTTTGGACTTATGCACACAAGTCTAATAACGGGGGCTGATATCTGATCGTGAACTCTTCGATAATTAAGTTAGAATCGATGTAAAATAATAGAAGATTTGTATATAGATAGACTTTGCGAAAGAATTGTGTAACTCGCTTTCATGACCGGAAGGAGGTATTAATACAGCTGGAAGAAGAAGAATCTTATGCGGATTGTTGCCATTCTTGATGCCTTGTCTTGTCCCGAGAGATTTGTGCATGCCCTGATCTCGCACGTCATCTCTGGGATGCGGGAGAATTACGGGGCTATTCACGGATTGCACGCTTGACTAGGCATGGGAACTTGACACGGTCTTTGCTCTTTGATTACATGTTGCCTGGAGAGGAAGTCGAGCGGAATACAATCTAACCGAGGGTGCACACAACAGATCAATCGGTCAAATAGTACCGTAAAATGTTCCTTAATTGGTCTAATGGCTTGTTGGTTGATTGATCGACACAAGGTTCATCATGTATCATAATTTTTTTTTCCACTTATAACCTTAAAGAACAACTGTATACGGAGATCCCATATATTTATTTGACAATCAATCTAGAAATATCCAATATGAATCAGAGGAAGTGGTTTTTAATTTCTTTATTATTAATTTTATGAGATTACTTGATTTAATTTTACGTTACGTTATTAATAATTTAAATAATCGAACCGTTATAATGAAATGAAATTTAATATGCATTACTCGCCACAAGATAAATAACATTTCTGTTTTGCACACAAATGTACACAAATCAAATGAAATCCATATATTACAACAAAAAAGAAGAAGTAGAGAACTCGTTATTTTTTCTTTGAGAAACCAAAAAGAAAAAGAAAAGAAAAAAAATATCAATTCTCTTTTCTGCTATGCATTTCTTGATCATCAAATTCTCAAATGGTATCACCCATGACACATCCGGTGACCACGCCGCTGAAATCAACCCAAAAACAACCAAACCAACCCCAAGACCGCCGTAATTAATCCCCCACCGGAAAATCTCCGACTCCCATCACTAGCGGTCTGATCAGCAGCGTCGGCGTCCGAAGCATCCGGTCCCGGCGCTTCCGCATCCTTCCCGGCCTTCGTCCCCTTCGCCGCCGCAGGCTTAAACAGCTCCGCGGGCAACAAAACCTTATCAATCTTATACACAATCAACGGCTCTTGGTCCACCACCGTCCCCGTTATCGTCGCCGTCACCAACTTCGTCTTCAACGTCAGGTCCTCTCCCTCGTTCTGCACCGTGAAATCAAACTTACTCGCTCCGTCCGTCGCCAGCGTATTGATCAGTCCGTTGCTCG
The DNA here is from genome assembly GCA_014822125.1 of Arbutus unedo. Lineage (NCBI taxonomy): Eukaryota > Viridiplantae > Streptophyta > Magnoliopsida > Ericales > Ericaceae > Arbutus > Arbutus unedo. Next base: position 24,406 of record JABCMJ010021947.1, on the reverse strand, counting down.
ATTTCAACGTCTGCATCGATTGGTACACCGGAACGCCGTGATAAAGCACCAACGACAGTTTTCCGGCCGCCGTCAGGTTCTTGTACCTCGGCATGAAGGAGTTCAAGACGCCGTCGCTTGGACAAAACACCGTCAATCCTCCGGCTAGGTTTTCGGTGAACGTGTCCACTGCTCCTGAGCTGATTAGCAGATCGGAAAACGCTTTGCAGCCTTGTTTGGCCATTAGGGTTGTGAGATTCAGGGTCGGACCCGCAGTCGGGGCTTCAGCTTCGGATGACGTTAGGATCCGGCTGATTTGTATCACGGAGATATTGTATGGCATTTCATCGATGGATTTGACGTATGTGGCTGTGGGTTTCCCGACGCTGTCTTCCGCCCCGAACTCGACCCGGCCGCCTTTTGTTACGACAAATCGGATCAAACATGTTAATTACAAAATCAACCCAAATATATCTGCATATTAAACACAAATAAAATAAAATAGCATAATCATTCAATAAAAGACCGCGGTGATTTTAATCCGCGCAATGATAGGCGATAATGACACCACCCAACTAAATAGAAGAATTATTGAAGTTATGAAATGTGACATTTTCAAATTTAAAGTTAACGAATCAATTAATTTAACTGAACAATTTATTTATTTTTAATTCCAGATAAGTGTATATAAATTTTTTATTGATCATATTTTGTGAATGCATAGATAGATGAGTAATGTTACACAGAGATCTAACACATAGATATTATCTGAACCGTTAGATGTACATGAATTCCTCTATGTATTAAGGATTTTACGTATATTTAACGATTTTGAAAACTATGTAAAATTTGTGCTTTTAAGGTCTATCTTTCAAAATTTACCGTAGTAGACAGTATATATCAAAGCATTAATAAACAAATGGTTAATTAGGGATAAATCATCCACCTTTGTGGTCGGTGATGTTGACGTATCCGGAGGTGCCGGAAGCCTTGCCGGTGGCCTGGAAAAGGGTGGCGGTGAGGGTGGAGCCCTTGGTAATTTGGTGGAGCTTTTTGGAGCCGAAGTAGTCGGCGAAGACGTGGAGGGATAGGACGTTGTGGATGGTGTAGAGGGGGAGCTGCTTGGAGATGAGGTCGGACATGGCGGCATTATCGACGGCGCAAACAGTGATGGTTTCCCGACGGTTGATCTCGGCGGCGAGGTGGGTGAGTGTTAGGTAGTGGTTGAAGGTGGAGAATTCAGGGTGTTTGGCTAGGATGCGGGTGATGTTGTGGGCGTTAGTGGTGGAGGGTAGGATTAGGAGAGAGAGTGAGAGGAGGAGGAGAGCTCCGGTGAGTGCCGGAAAAGTCTGCATTGCGGTGGCAGAGGGGAAGGAGGTTTGAAGTGTGAGAGTGGGGAGTGCAGCTTCTAGTGTATGTGAATGTGTGTCTACGTAACGTATATATCTATATTTTGAATTTGGCACTGCTGCCCATTTCACCCATTGATGTCTGTGTGGCCAAGTGAAGGGATGGGTCACCCAATCATTTCTTGAAAAGACGAGCTTCTCTCCAATAAGATTTACAAGTGCAAAGGTTAGTTGGGCCCGATAGGGTCTGATTTGATAATTTGAATCATTTATTTTTATAAAATTTAATAATTAAATTATTTATTTAGAAAATAATTAATTAGATAGTGATATCTAAAGTCATTGATCACATACACATAACGTACAGATCTTATATCTGTACATGTCAATCCTTGTCTAGTATCAAGTTGTTCCGGATTGATCTAGGCTATTTCTGTACTGTACTGTGTTGTATAATTTTTTTAATAATTACATATAAATTGAGACTAAATTATTATTTTTTATGTTTGGTATTTATTTTTAAATTGTGAGGTTTTATTTTATATGTTCAATAAAATTTTTTATTAATAATATTATTTGAGAAATGTATATTATTTTTAGAAAAAAATTTAAAATGGTACATGGAAAGACACCGACACCGATTGAATTTTACCAGTAATAAAAATGGTACGCTTGCTGATAGGAGATTAATAACTTTAATCTAAAGTGTTCAAGTAGCTTGATTTTTAAGTGACTATGCTATATATGGTGCTTTGCACCTATAATTCGCATGCCCGCACCACGCGAGCTGCATGAGCTTGACAATAGGTAGTGTGAATGCAATGTGACGTTTCGATAGAGCATTTTGTATATTGCGATCGAATGATCAAGATTTATTGAGTGTGTGTCTTCTCGAATGGGTTAGTGGTCTATAAATAAACAATCACAGATCCAAGTCCAAAGCATTAGGATTTTTGGATTTTTTTTCCTAATCTAAGTATATATACTTGAGCACTGACTACTAAAGTTCTTTTATCCTACAGAAACAAAATCTTACTCGTTCTTCATTCTCTTTTTGATGCACTGTGAATATTTTGAATATTTTCATTTGTGCAAAAACAAATAGTAAAAGTTACAAGTTCGAATTTTGTTATATTTTAAATATGAATTTATTATAATCCGTAGCACATCATTTCGTAGATGCAAATAAATTCTTAAAAAAATGACATAATTACCTGCTTCAGTGTGTTTTATTTTACAAATCGAAGACATCCCCAAATTTTTACTTTCAGAAGACCATATTCTTCAACAGCCCTCTAAGCCAATGCGAACGAATATCTACCCAAGAACATCCACACGCAAGCCATCTCGGAAAGGACTTCTACTGTACTAGATTTAGGGAGTGAGGAAAAAAAGGGTCAAGGACTAGTGGGACCTCAATTATATGACTAATGCCCTTTGGTTCCGTAATATAAATGGAAAAATTTGTGTATATAGATTTACGGATACAGACTAAATACAGATGTGTCTGTTATCATTGAATGTACGTGGGACTATTAAATCATTAAGAATATCATGTGCATCTAATGATACTTAATACATTTGTATTCAGTCTGTGTCTATAAATCTATGTATCTAGTATTACTGTATATAAATTATTTGGTTAATAGCGTCATTGTGACTGGATCTTTGGGTCCCCTTTTCATTCATGCCTTCTGTTAGGTGTTTGACAGGCTGTCATCACATGTTGCTTTTTTTAAAAACATGGGTTTATTATGGGAGCAACCAATGTGCTTTTCCAATATGAATTGTTTGGCAAGTAACTTTTGTTTATGTAAGTAGGTAGATTTTCATAATTTATAACGAAAACTAGGACCTTATTATTAAGTAGAAATAATGCTCTTAATATGTGTACTTTATCCGTGAATCTAGTATAGTGTAAGTGGATAGATTTTTTTTATGTTAATGGGTAGACTTGTCATATTAACTGAATTGGCCGTGCATTAATTTCTCATCTATATCTGTTTAGAACTTTATCCCAATTTACTCGGAGTTGTAGTTTATCTTGGATTCGAGGTCGCTCACTGTTCTTTTTGTACGAAATATGTAGTGTGACAGATCCGTAAACACATGAATAAATCCAGAATCATACAACCATTTCATTAAAACGAATCTACAAATCCAGAATTGATACAACGATACGAACATGAATTGAAAGCTAAAAACGTGACAAGTTTACCGAATCGAGTCATGTGTTTAACACAATTCCTTTAAGACTAAATCATCGCATCACCGTGAGTATTTGAGGATTGATTCGAAGTCGTCTACTAGGGTAAAATGGATCCAGGAACAAGGTAACACATTTCCTCATTCGCTTGTCGAGCTTCTTTGCGTCTACCTCTCTCTCACTTGAAGAATAAACTCGGGACAGATTAAATTTCGTGTGATCTCGTAGTAGTACAAAACCAAAACGTGATTGGTATATAAAGACCACAGAAAAACCTTTGGAATACTAAAACCAAATGGCCTTTGGGTTACTAACCACGAAAGAGGATAATAGAGCATTAAACGGTGACTCTTGGATACGTAACGGAAGAGACCTTCCGGTTGCCGAGAGACCCTCCTATGTCCACTTTATTTACACCCTCGAGACCTTTTGAATTTTTAACAATTCTTAGATTAGCGATATCTCATACCGCCTTTCTTAGGTTGGCAACTTACCAGGTCACCTTTCTTATATCGGCATTCTCGAGTCGGATATAACAAGCACCACATTTTTCAGATCAACTATCCTCTCATGTGATCAATATATGTGTATTCATATAATATCAAATTATTTTTGTCGAGTTAAATGATTTATTTAAGGAAAAAATTCCTTATTTTATATTTAAGTTTTATCTTTTACAACTCTGCTAAATTTATTTTATTTATTCTAGAGTGTCTTGTGAAAGCTCACCGACAACTTTTTGTTTACCCAAACATGTAAAGGTTATTACTTGGATTAACTGTTTGCTCGATTATTTTTTTTTAAATCAATTCTTCTTGTCAATGTCCTGTCTCGAATATTATTGGGTTTGCATGTCCTCAAGTTTCTAATGTCGGTGTAGATAAAATTAAAAACTGTACTACTTTTTTTGCAAGAAAACTAAATAAAAAATATGCACAGAAAAACAAAAGGTGATTAAAAAAATGTTAATGGATGGCAAATAAGGATGCCAACGGATTTGATTTAGGACGAATTTGAGACGATTTTCATTTGTTCGGTCACGATTTGTAAACATATAACTACTCTTCATTCCCACCTCGATTTTTATTGGGTAATAATTTTGGTCACCTCGCCTTCACGGGATAACTTTTTACACCTATATCCAAGTCGTCTTTCACCACCTTAATTACTTTTTCAGTTAATTATTTTTTCTTTTCATAGAAAAGTTGGGAAATCCTCGATATCACGATAGATAATATTCTTTCTAATTTAATATGCAATTATAGTATAATATCTCTGACTAACGACAACCTATGCAGGTAGAGGGTTAGATATGTTATATATAATAATGGTATTTAATTGTGGGTAAAATTTCAAGATTTATAAAAAATATATTTGGTTTGGACGGATAATAAGATCAAGTTACATATTTTCAATCTCGATGAAAACTCTTTAAAAGATTAATATTTTTTTTCAAAACCCAAATCAGATCTTAAAATTAAATTAAAAAATTTAAATTGAGCCATGACAAGATAAATTGCCTTCTTTTTTTTTTTTTTTATAGTAGATGCTAACAAAAAAATAAATACCAATTAATAAATTTGATGAAGCCGCCTGATAGGTAAGAAATCGACGACAGAAAATTCCTCCTCAACTTATCGATCTGAGCCTCTACTCAACTATAGTATCCTCTTGGTCTGAAAAAAATAAGCTCCTTTCTTATTCAAATAATCGTCCAGGCCAGTGAGTCAGAAAGAATCATGAGATAAGACTCCTCAAAACGGTTAAAGATATCACATTATCACGATCCCTCAAAGGGAGACTCCTAAGGAAATTGGAAGACTTAGGGAAACTTAAAAGGAAGCCAGAAACAAGCGGAATAGGTACGGCTAATCACTATAGTACTAATTTTTTATCTTGTCTTTTTTAAAAAAAAAATCGATCACTAATTTAGATATCGAAAAAATATTGGCCAACACTACAACAATATTAATAGACTTTTGTAGATCATTATTAAAAAGGAATCAACGAAAACGTTATCACCGACTAAAGTTACACCAAAAGCGAATTAATCCTAATCCTGCCAAAATATATTCGAAACTTGATGGATCCCTTTGTGATTAACAAATAGAGCTGTGGGTACACCTTTCATTGTACGTTGTCGTTTCTCCCCCCTTAATTATTGTTAAGTGTTAATCTTTCTCTAAAATTATTGAGTACCTAGTGTTAAAAAGTAGCGACAAATTAATCTGGTTGGACTGGTGGGACCCATCAAAGTGTCGGCAGTATCGTATCGTAAGTGGTTAAAAACACCAGCCTGGCATGAAGGTATCATTTCTGGTCAAGCCACGTGGGACAGCGATGTGCCTGCAAATACAACGGCTGTGTTTTTCTTTCATTTTTAGACTCCGTAGTTTGTGTGCACCCCGTTCGCTTGTTCCCATGCCCATAATCCTATTTCGACTTAGTTATTCTTTTTTTGTTTTTATTTTAAAAATATTTTTATTTTTTATTTTGCATTAATTTTTTAATAGAGTATTGATTTATCGAGTCAAACTAAAAATTAAAACTAATAGACATAAAAAAAATAAATTAAAACAAAAAAATAATACATAATCTAGTTAAGTCAAATAGAAATGAGATAGAATGATTAAATCGATTTTTTTTATTATTATTTTTTTTTAAACTCCCCTTGTTTCCAATCAATTTTGCCAAAATCTCAATAGTTCTAAGTACAAAAACTTGGAACCAGCCACAATCACCTTGGACCCTAGTGTCCGAGTACGGTGCGATTCTGATAAAAATTGACTCCATATGATTTGGTTATGATACGTATATTGTGATGATACTTGTCGAGTGGAATGGAGGATTCTGTCGTATACTGCGCACAACAAAATGTGTTCAACACACATCACATCCTGTTGTGGACAATGCACAATATATACTCCTTGTCCCTTGTCGAGTACCGGATCAGATTTGGGTGTCAACACTTTGGGCTTAAGTATGATAATTGCAAAACTCAAATTAGACTAATTCGTTGTCATTCCTACCCACAATTGTGATACAAAAATAGGAATATGATCCTCTTTGGTCCTAATTTTGAATTGAACGATTCAAATTACTCTTTATGTGGGTCCTTCTCAAATTTATTTCAAAAATCAGAATCGTAAATTTTTTAAGACTCGTCGACAATATCAAACAATCACGTTGATCAAACTTGAGGGTACATTTTTCAGTTCATTGTTGCCTTACTCTTAGGGCCCGATTGGATGCGGTGTTAAGGAATGCCTTGGCTAACACATGTTTTATGTAAGGTTGGCCTCACACCTAACCCATTGATTGACAAATTTTTTTGAATCATGCCAATGGACCTACGAGCTATTTAACATAGTAAACACCTCCTTAGTTAGACATATGCCTTATTTAAGTATATGAAAGTATATATAAATATAATATAAGAGACAGTGTGTGCGTGTGAAGGATACATTACATTCATGGTGAAGGATACAAATTTCTTTTGACAGTTTAATATACTTTCTCTTTGTCTAACACATCTAAAATAATTCTTTATGTAATTAATGGGTTATTTAACACATTATTTTTAAACATCGCATCAATATGACCACCCCATTTTATTTAACACATATAATTATTCAACACACTGAAAATTAAAACGCCATCTAATCGGACTTTAGATACAATTGTTTCGGCGCATCATATAGTGATCATCACTGTTTGGGCCTTCAGACCTTCCATTGCTAGCTAGATTTTGTGTTATGGACAAGAGCAGTCCATGAATTGGAGTGCATTGTCTAATGGGCGGGCTGTGGCCCAACTACTAAGTAAGACTGGAATATAACTATAACAAATATATTCTAAAAATAATTATCTTTATATTTCTTCGACGTTAAGTCGAATTTTGATTTGATTTTTTTATTCAATTTGAACACTAAGTTTCTTACATTTTGACATTTAATTTAATGTGATCTGTCCGTTAGAATCAATTAATTTTTCTAACAGAAAATGTGCATGTGCGCTGCATATGACCAAGTTAGAGGGGTAATTGTGATATTTTACGTCCTCTTCTTCTTTAACTTCTTAAAAATCACACACACTCTCTCTCTCTCTCTCTCTATATTTATTATTGATTCGTCTCGATAAAAATTTTTAAAAAAATAAAAAGTTATCTCAATCTTTTAGAAAAAATCAAAAAATATGTAAAATAAGTGAAAACATGATTTGTTTGACCTTATCTTTTATCTTCAATAAATTATTTTGTTATCTATTATGTTTAGTTTGAAATGTGCAAGTAGTCGTCTTGACAAAAAAATTTAAAAAATAAAAAATTAAGACAAAAAAGATTAAAAAATAATGTTAGAACGTCAGTCTATTTTGGATTAATTTTATTTTTTAATTTCAAAGAATTTAATTTCATATTTTTTTTACTTTTTTAAATTTTCTTGTCAAGACGAATGACTAATTTATAAAAAAATTAACACAAATAAAAAAGTATAAAAAAATTTCCAATTAAAAACAAAAATAATCTAAAAAAAATGAACCAAATACATAGTCTAGCTTAGATAGAGATAAAGTTAGTGAAAGTTCACATATACGCGGAGTAAGTTGTGGCAAATGATATGTTGGGGAACTCACAGTATTACTTTGCTAAGTAAAACAGGAGGCGATAGCATGTATTTCCTCTTCTATATGAAAATGTTTACTAAAAAATAAGGTAAATAATTTTTTTCTAAAACATTTGTATTTGGTATAAGGGTATTCTTAAAATAGTTTGTGAAAAGAACTTCCACCTTTAATTTCTATTGAGATGGATTTTGGAATTTTGGCTGAGAGTCTCCCAAAAAAAGAAATATAGTGCGTAAAAGGAAGTGAAATATTAAATTTAAAAATTTAGCAAACAAAAAAATGTGAAATATTTTAAGAGCAATTGTCTTAAATTTGTAAATATAATGTACAAATTATTTTTTAAAATATTCAGTATTATTTAAATATTTTCTAACTTTTTGCATAATTTTATTTTTTAATTTGGCTTGATTAGACAAAGCAAAAAAAAAATTGAAAATGAAAAATATCATGTCGAAAAATTTTTAAAAAATTATTAAAGATAGAAAATAAGTCAAAAAGACTTTGGCTTACTTTTTATTTTTTCTATCTTTTTTTAAACTTGGAGACATAATTTTATAATTTTTATATTTCTTTTGTCGACACGAACCAACAAAGTATAAAAAACTAACGAAAAAATAAAAATATAGATAATGATGTTAATAAAAATTTATGAAAACAGTATAACTAAAAAAAGATATGATTGATAAATAAAATTTTGCGATTAAATATATTTGAACATAAATTGGCATGACTTTAAATTTTATTCGTAATTACATTTCAATAGATAGGAAAAAAAATTTCATTAATATTAATACATGGGTTTTGATTAATTTTTTATGATAGGAGTGTGTGTGTGTGTATGTGAGAGAGAGAGAGAGAGAGAGAGAGAGAGAGAGAGTGTGAAATTTTTGAAGTTAAGAAAGAAGGATGATATAAAATATCATAATACCCTCAGACTTGGTCTTGTTTGGTGTAGATGAACATTTTTCGTTAGTCAATTTGGACGGAACCAGATGACTAGGTGACATTGAAACCAATGTCGAAGTGTAAGGTGCTTAGTATTTAAATTGAAACCAGAATGATCAAATCAAAATTCAACCTAAAGTCGAAGGGATATAAAGATAATTATTTTTATATTCTAATATAATTTAGGTCGAAATCCGGCGATAATACCTGAGGTCACTAGGGGTTTGTCTGGTCATTTTCATCCAAGGTTCGAGGATTAGTCGGTAATTTAGGTGAAGACTCTCTCAAGCTTTATCCCAACATAATCCAAAACCGACCGAATATCTCGGTTATTAAATATATATATATATGTGTGTGTATTATTTAGTGCAATGTAATACACAAAAGAACCGACTTGAATATATATTGGAGTATTTGACATAGTATTTTTAAAAGTACCATGTGAAATATCGTACCCGGTATACTATAGTATAGGTGCGAGTATAGGTTCGATAATGAGTCAATGACATTATTTTATGAGTACACACGCTTCATCAGTGGTATACCGATTAAAAATTAGCACTTTGGGATGCACGGAGGTAATTGCACCATAAATGTGCACGCTCCAACCCTAGATTTGACCAGTTGGTAAGAAGTCATCAACAAAAGTTCTCCCAATATTAGGGATGGTATTTTGTTCTGATTCGATGAGTAATCGAACCGAATTGATTTTTTTTTTTGAACTATAACTGAAATTTATCTCATGAATACACATATGATAGTGGCAGAAGAGTATATCTATTCGGATACAATTTGTATATGGTTTAAATTAATAACAAAATAACTAAACTGATATCTTAATTAAATTGCTATTCGAACCAAGCTGTTTAGAATTATAAAATTAACCTTGTAAAGACCCGTTTTAACTAAATCTATAATAATTAATTTATGTGTACTCAACTCATGTTTCGCGTAACTAATTTATAATTTTTCATAACATAATTAAATTCGTGAAATTTAAAATTTAAGATACACATTTTGCTTAATTGTTAGCGTATTATACTTACTTACATATTGTATGCTTGTATGTATGTGTGTGTATATATATATATATATATATATATGTATGTATGTATGTATGTACACACCTCTATATATGGCCTCTGTTCAATCATTTCCTCCCGTGCTCACTCTGACCCAGGGCCAATCTCAAGTTTTCGGAAACCCTAGACGAAATCTAAAAAAAAGACCCTTTATATTTTTTAAACATAAACAAAAATTACAATAATTTTAAAGACAACATTACAATAATTACTTAACATTATAGAAAATCACAATAATTACTTAATATGAGAGAGAGAGAGAGAGAGAGAGAGAGAGAGAGAGAGAGAGAGGAAGAGAGAGAGAGAGAGAGAGAGAGAGAACCACTGGAAGAAGAAAAAGCAAGAAAAAGGAGGAGCCAAGGAAGAAAAACCCAGTTGACGATTTCACGAGTCGGAGTTCATTTTTCGATTCTAATTTCAATTCAATTCCTACTCATTTGTCACCTAGAAGTAACTTCTCATATCCTTGAAACCCATTTTTGATGTTTAGAGTATTTTTCAAAAACTTGAATTGCTTCAATGGAGAAAGTAGCTAAATTTTTGAAGAAGACAACACTCCCGATCGGTTGTCTCAAACATCCATTCGGATGAACTATCCCTTTGTCTCATTTTTTATTGTTGAAATCTATGTAACCCAACCAGATGACCTCCAAAATAGACCATCTCAATGACTTCATGTTTTGGCCTTAAGACATACTTTTAACTGGATGCACCAAAGCATAAATCCGGATGGAACTTCCTTGTCATTTCTGTATTGTAGGATATGCAATCCAACTAGATGAGTTAGAGCATCCATCTGGATGCACAACACCTTTGTTTCATGTTACTTAGGAACCTACATTCAACCAGATGGTCTTTACCATTAGTTATTATTGTACTTGAAAACCTATAATCCATCCAGATGAACTAAAATTCTTAATCGAATGACTTGTAATTCTGGAAGTCATATTGCGTTAGAAATATGAACTTCAATCGGATGACCTTCAAACCCCAATCAACTAAGCTTACCTCCGGCCTTAGGAATTACACTTCAATGCCTAGAAAACCTTCACACAAGGAATAAATATGTAGGAGTAATAGAAGGCACTCTACAGATGGAGCAAAAAGACTTAGACTCCAAAAGAATTTTTGACAATAGCAAAACCCGACAACAACAGGGAGGGCCAATATGGGTCAACAAGGAGAATAATTTCCTGAAGCCCTAAGCCAACAACAACACTAGGTACAATCGACCAACAGCACCGTAGAATCAACAGAGGAGTGTTTCTTGTTTCACGCCCCATCATTCTATCAAATCAAATCCTGTCACTTGCTTTGGGTGTGGTAAAAAAGGACACATCCGCAGTCAGTGTCCATCAAATGCTACAGAAGCCAATCAACAGAAATTCGGGAATGCCCCGATAGGGGGACTTCAACAGCAGCACTCAGGAAATTGGCAATCTCGTAACAATAGTTTTGGGAATCAGTAGAGACCGAAACAGAACTACCAGGCCATGCAGAGCAGAGAACCATCTGGATCCAAGCCAAATGCTGAAGAGAGAATCTTTGCCCTTCAAGGAGATAGAGAAGTAGAAATAACAAAATAATATATGTATGATCCTTGGGTCATACAAGGTACACTAGTAATATTTAACACATGCATTATAACTTTATTTGATGCGGGTGTTTTGCATTCGTTTATATCAATTACATGTGTTAGTACTTTAAGACTTGTACCTAAACAACTAAAAACCCCTATGAGCGTCACATCACCCTTGGAAAGATTAGTTTTAGTGGGCCTAATTTGTAAGAATTGTGAGATAGAGGTCTCAGGATTGCGCCTAACTTGTGACGTTTGAGCCATAGACGACTTTGATGTCATCCTAGGCATAGATTGACTGTCCACTCACCGAGCTATGATAGACTATCACCAGAATACTGTGCCTGACTACTCCTTAGATGAAACTTGTTTCAAATTTAAGAGAGAGACAGGAGCCTTCGTTACTATTGAAATCCGATCACAATGGCATAACAACCTAACAAGATGGTTAGCTAGTCTTATATTGGGAGAAGAAGATTGGACAAAATTGGGATTACCGCATGTAGTTTGCGAGTATGCTGACGTTTTTCCTAAGTAGTTATTGGGACTACCACCGACTAGTACACTGTTATCCATGGCACCATTTAGCGCTCAAGGAATTGAAGACACAACTTCAAGAACTTTTGGACAAAAAATTTATTTGACCAAACACTTCACCGTTGAGAGCTCCGACATTTTTTGTGAAGAAGAAAGAAGGGATGCTCAAACTCTATATCAACTATAGACAACTCAATCGAGTCACGAGCAAGAACAAATATCCACTTTCTTGAATTGATGATCTGTTTGATCAACCGAGATGATCAACTTATTTCTCCAAGATCGATGTACGATTCGGGTATCATTAATTACGAGTTAGGAATTCAGACATTCAGAAGATAACTTTACGAACTTAATACAACTACTACAAGTTTATAGTAGTGCCTTTCGAACTGACCAATGCCTTAGCGGTATTCATGTGTCTCACGAACAAAATTTTCACTTCATACTTGGACCAATTTGTGATAATTTTCATTGACGACATACTAATTTACTCAGCAATTGAGGAACTGAATGAGCAACATTTGATGATTGCACTCCAAATTTTACCGGACAAGCAACTCTACGCCAAGGCCAACAAGTGTGAATTTTGAATGAAAAAAGTCAAAATCCTAGGCCATGTGATGTCAGAGAAGAGAATCGCAATTGACGACAGCAAGATAGAAGGCATCAAAGATTGAAAGCAATTGACATTATTATTTGAGATTCGCTGCTTTCTGGACCTAGCCGGTTATTATAGACGCTTCATTTCGAATTTCTTAATTGTGGCCAAACCAATGACTCGTCTAACCCATACAAGAATTAAGTCTAATTAGAGTGATGCATATGAGAAGTGTTTCAGGAGCCGAAGAATAAATTGACCAATGCCCTTATCCTTATCATTCCAGAAACATAATATTGTGTACGTCGTCTATTGCGATACATCAAAAGAAAGATTAGACTGTGTACTTGTGCATAATGTAAAGACCATAGACTATTGATTACCCCAGTTGAAACTACATGAGTAGAATTATTTAATTCATGACTTAAAACTCGCCATAGTAATTCACGTACTTAAAATTTCACGTCATTACTTCTACAATGACAAGATACAACTCTAAAATCTGCATATAGAACATACCCTTGAATACCAACTTTGGACCAGCATGCCAACTCGGGTTGATTGCTAGAAGTTTATGTAAGTTTCTTCAAATGGATACTTTCCCTCATCCGCTACTACTATCAAAGAACGTGAAAAATGGAATTCTCCTTTCCCAACGACATGCACAGATATGATTATTGCCCTATCCATACATGTAAGTACAACCAGTACAACAATATATACATACATTTCTTTTCCCAAATTCAAGATATCAGAGTTAACAATTTAAAAATCTCTTAAAAATTAATAAAAACTCATTTTATTGTCCTCAACCACAATCTACATACTTGATATACACAAGGGGAAAAGCAACTAAATCATTAGAAGTTACATTCTCTAATATATGTCCATTCCATTTTTCCACTTTTTGCTTCACACAATTATCCTTTATATTCACAGAAATTAACCACCCAAAAAAAAAGCCTCGAAAGATCTTTACGAATCCTGCATATTCAATGACCAAAAAAATTAAGAAAAGCAAAGAAAATAAAAGCCTAAATAGTTTAGGGAGTGGCCCACTGCAATACCAATTTGTAAAGAACAAGTCTAGAAAAATAAATATTTCGTGCACATCCGGATATAAATGTGTTCGGAATTATCAGATGCATATGAACTTTTCCGTAATCATGTGATTCTACGTGCATTCGACGATTCTTCTGAATACATCTATGTTGAAATGTGCACGGAACATCTATGAATATTCCTGGAATTTTTCATTTGTAGAGCAAGTAAAAAACAAGATGAAAATTTTCAGCAAATTGTTGTAATTCCCAATTTCGCTGTTTCAACTAATTACACGAACACTAAAATACAAAACGCAGGTAAATAAAATCGGACTCCACCTCCACCACCTACCTTGATCTCTGATAACCAGAGCCGTACATCTGTCCCTGATGGTGCTGCTGCCCCATCATCATCATCGACCCCTGCTGCATCCCTCCGTACATCCCACTCCCACCACCACCACCATTAAACCCCCCTCCGCCGCCGCCACCGGAGGATCCTTCCTTGTTTCCTCCGATAGCAGAGGTCTTCTCCCCTTCCATCTCCCTGTACTTGGCCAAATAAACCTTGAGCGGCTCGACGTACTCCTCGAACCCTAAAGTGGTCATGGCCCAGAGCAGATCGTCGCCGTTTATGGTCTTCCGCTTCTCCCTCTGGCACTTGTCAGAGGCCTCTCCGGTGATGAAGCTTATGAACTCCGACACGCACTCCTGAACCGTCTCCTTCGCGTCCTTCGATATCTTCGCGTTAGCCGGAAGCGCCTTCTTCATTATCCTGCTCACGTTTGCTATCGGAAGGAACCTGTCCTGCTCCCTCGCCGACAGCTCGCTGTTCGCACCGCTATGTCCCCCTGACTCGTTGTCCGAATCCGCCATCGACAAACACTACCTATATATTTACAAATATGTGAATATATACGTATGTACCTGTATACAAGCGGCCTAATTTACTGGTTCCGACTCGTTAAGATAAAAAAAACAGTTAGTAACTTAATATTACATCGACAATTGAGTCAGTCTCGATCATGGGGGGAAAATTGGACTGGCGGTGGAGATTTTCCCAGAAAATTTGGAGTTTCATGGGAAAATCGGAGGGGAATTTTTCAGCTAGAATTTGGGAGGGGAGGGAAAGGGGGTTGGGTTTTGGGGAGGATGGGAGTGCAGGGTCCGTTGGATCGGGGGTATAGTATCGCATCGAGTTGACACGTGGGTGGTTTGGGGCCGTTTAATTTGACGATAAGATTTGGTTACGTGGGAGTTTGAGAGGCGTTGGATGATACTGTGGGGACAGGAGGTTTGGACGGTTCGGCAGTGGGTTATGTAGTGGGGAGATCTTGTTGGTTGAGTGGGTGAGATATACAGTAGTAGGAGAGACAGAGAGAGACAGAGAGAGAGAGAGGCGGCTGCATTCACTTTTATTTTACAGATAATTTAGCCGGCTGTTCAGCTCAGCCTGAGCCTGAGCCGCAAGCTCAAGCCTGCGTTTTTTTGAAATATATACTATTGTTTGAGAATGAATAAACGCAGTTTCCATTAATTCAGATCATGGACAAAATACAAGGTCATATGCATATGCAGAGATGGAATTAGGAAAGGACTAGTAGAGACAGTTGCTCCCGTCAGTAAAATTTTTTTTTATTATTATATAAAAAAAAAAAAATTTTTTTATGAAGCATATAGGTTTGTCATTGTTAAATATTTAAAAAAATAGTAATAAATACATATTCGTTCATGTGTAGTGAATTTTCAAGCTCTGTCCCTTGTCATATGCCAAAATAGTTAAAATACAAACAAAAAACAAAGAAAAATCTGCTCAACATTAAATTTTTAATAAAAAAAATATGCATCAAGTCAAGAATACAAAGTTCGACGTCATCACCACCATTATCGAAATTATTATATATTTGATCATCTAAAGAGCGTCTCATTGTATTTGGAGATGCTCTCTTAATCATGCTGCACATATGCATCAAATATTTTATCAGCAGGGTATATCTCTATCTTTACAACAGAGTTTTTTTTTCCAGTTAATCGAAGAGAGAGAGAGAGAGAGAGAGAGAGAGCAGCCATTGGTATTGATGAATATGCACTCCCCATCAACTAATAAATGATAAAAGTAGTTGACTACTTCACAGTAGTGTGAATATATATAGGTCCATACAGAATAGTATACCCACACCCCCACTCGCACGAATAGAACTTGCCAATGGGCATCCAAGGTATCAGCAACCTTTGAGAAACATGCACCAATCAATATTCTCTGTTTTTCTTGTTAATGTCACGAGACACAAAATCAGACTCACTGTTTTACTTGACAATTTAACTCGTTTATTTTATAAAATTTAAATGTATTTATTATACATTTAAAAAAAAATTAGATTTATTGAATATGAGTAAGGACTTGAGTAAATAGAATTAATCATAAGAGAAAGAGAAGGTCAGATATTGCCTACATATTTCTCTTGTGACAATTATGCTTCGTCGAGTAGGATATCGATGTCTGATCAATATGACCTTTTATTTAGTTCATGAACGCATTGAGATTCAAAAAAATGAACAGATACAATTGTTAAGTAAGGCAGTGGTGAATCCCATTTTACGTCACATGTGGAGGAACAAAAGTTTTTGTTACGTAGCAAATACACTACGAGATTGTTGAACGCTTCATTAGGACTTGTTTGAGATACCATCATTATTTAAGAGGATCCACACTCTATAGTACTGAGTATAACGGATTTATCTATAAAAATACCTACAAGGATGAGAGATAAGATGTGTCCTTCTAAATCATCCTTAATTGCCTAGTGACACCAACAAAAATACTTGTGGGAATCAACTCCAAAACTTGCATTTTGATTGTGTGATTCTATCTCATTCGTAAAATGATGGTCCCAAATGTTTATACATGTATAGAGTATGAATTGCATACTACAATATGTACATGCATAATGTGTACATACACGACATACTTATACCATATACATACTTACACCTTGCCATGGATCCAACCATGCCCAATAATTTTCTTCCCCTCTTCTTCTTCTGCCAGGACACTCATTTCCTTGGTTTTTCCTTTTTTCACATCAACCTCCCATCAATTGCAAAATTCCACTTTATTCCTCACCTCCTGCAACTTCATTTGTTTCCTTTCCCTCCTCTCCCCTCAGCCTACAATGGCTATCCCATCCTTCCTCAGTCTTTCATTTTCAGACCTCCTCCCCTCACTCCACCTCCCCTCGCCATTCTTTTCCTTGGAAGGTCGCCTGTAAATTGATCCAACTTCCCCCATCTACCTATAAATAGGAGTTTCTTTTTTCTTCATCCTCATTTCTTCTTCAAAAACTTAAGTAGTATGAGAGAGACCTACATTGCTAAAACAAGAGAGAAAGTTTTGCTGTAATTTTCAAATAAGAGAGAGCGAGAGAGACCTATTTTCCCTCAATCGGAGCTCAATTCAAGTTCAATACCTCGAATCAAGGTAAACATTCCATCCCTCAGTTCTTAATTTTTGTTTGTGATGATTTTCACAAGCTTCATGAAGCTCCCATGGTGTAAAACCCAGAATTTCAGAGGTAGAAAATGACCTTTGTGCTGGTTGAAAATCATTTTCTAGTGGTTCAAAAACCTACCATTTTATTCTGAAAATAGAGTTCCCACCGATAAAACTTACTCTCTACATGTACAAAAGTTTACTGTCACATTTTGAATCATATCTTTACCGGTTGAAACATACCTTATACCGGTTCAAAACTCCACTGACTTATTGCAAGTAAAACTTTAATTGGTAGAAACCTACCGTCGACCGGTATAAAATGCTATTGCTTAAATGGTTGATATTAATCCTTTTTAACCAGTAGAACTATCCTTTGTAAGGGTTCAAAAGCATTATGTTTCACATTTATTCTTGTTAATACATTGAACTTAAAATCTATTTCATGTCATTTCATATATTGTGATCGCAAAATGAAATCTCATGATTAGAATTTTAAATGTATGTTGTTGAACCTCAATGTTAGAATGTAAACATTTTATACCATGATATTGAACCTCATTCCAAACCTATGATGTTCGTGAGACACAACACGTTGCATCCATGTGTTACGTGCATACTTAAATTTCAGTTTATCAATGTGATATTGTTATTGATAACTGAAACACTTGCAATTTGTGGATAATGGAACCAACTTGGACTTCAGGTCCCATAAAGAATTTCGAATATTGCTATATGAAAACATAGTTATAGAAACACAAACATGTTGGGTAATGCTATCAACACCCTGATCGTTGTTACTACAGTCTCTGATATGCTTAAATTCTTATGATGGGATATTATCATGAACGCTGGATAATGTTGAGGCACCCTGTTGTTGTGATAACTAGTTCTGACATGCTTAATGATTCATCATGTGACCGATATATCACAGATGGTGTAGAATGTTGTTGGTGTTCCGATCATTGTCACAATGGTCTTTGGCATGCTTACTAATATATGATATTGGGTAACTTATCAGCGGCTCGATCATTGTTACGACGGACTCTGATATGTTGTTGGAAATATGATTTGACTTGGATATTACACTTGGACTCATGATTTTTACTTTGGTTATAAATTCCATTTTATTTCTCGCACTTATGTATTACTGCTTAATGTGTTACTGTGTATCATCATCATTGTCACACGCATAAATTGGTGTATCTGGGTAGGATTGTTTACTGAGTTTTATTGCTCACGGTGCTACATTCTACCGCTGACACTTCACGCTAGGTATCAAAGAAGGAAACGAAGACCAAGAATACCCGACCGACATTAACACAATAGACGAGGATTCTGTAGAGCCGTGGCTCACGTAGCGTAGGGCTCCGTACGTTGTGAAAGCCTTTTGTGCTGTAAATCACTTTTGCAATTACTGTATGTTGTACTTCCGAAACTCGAATTGTAATTTCTTAAATTTTATGAAAACAAGTAGATTTTGAAAACTCTTTTATTTAGGGTCTCTAAAAATCAAGGCGTTACATTTTCAACCAATCAAAGATATTTTTTTGTGTGCAGGACTTAAGAAAATGAATGATTAGAATCATTTTTGGAATTTGAGGTAGGGCTTAAAAAATACAAAGACAAATTTTATTCAAGTTCTTGAGTAGTTGTTTCCGTCAACCTCTTATTCTTTCTTCTACAAATTGGTTGTTTCCTACGCAGGCTACAAAAGCAGGTTCAATTATAGAGACAAATCGAATTGGATTAGAGAATATTCGCAGCCCCGCACAGAGACGTTCTGACCCCGACGCTGTAATTTGAATAGTTCATTTATAAAACTCATCAGAGATTATTATTGTGACAATACATGACTTGATGGTATGATTATTTATGTCCAAACAACTAAATTTTTCTAAAAAATTATTTACTCGACAAATTTTATAAAAGGAATCGGCCTCATCACATTTTGGAGCTCGGGATGTGACCCGTTTTGATAGCACGAAAGAGTTATTTCGCCTTGGGCCAAAATAGCTCCCCAAAATCATACTGTAAAACCAATTATGTAAATCGTACCAAAAACTGAGTTTTTATCATCAACTCGATTTATGACAAGGATGAATTATACTGATTTACCCTGAGGTTTTTAAAATTATTCCAACATTTTTTACTTTTCAAATTATTATGCAGTTAATTCATCTCTTGTTAAAATCAGTTAAATATCGCTAGTTTAAGTTATTAAAATTTTAAATTTGAATTTTTTTTTTAGACAAAACATACTGTAATATAATTCCTATCACGTTTGAAATAATTTTCCTTAATAACGGGAAAAGAAAAAAAAAAAATATAATCTCTCATCATCTCATTTGAATAGACAAAGCAAGAGAATGATTTCTCTAATTTTTGTACTTACCTTGTTTAGCTAGTATGCATAAGAGAAAAGAAAAGAAAGTGTCATATTTATTTGGCCAAAATACTCTTTACAGGTTTTTTTTCTCCCAAAATATCACAAAAATTACTGAGAATCAAAATAAGAGCTTGAGTGGTTCTTTATTCTCACCATTCCTTACCTCTCTACCAATTCAAACATGTAAGAGTATATTTATTCCCCCAATTTCCTTTTTTTTTGCCCCTTGAAATCCATCAATTCAAATGAGCGGTAAATTCTATCTTATCATAGTCCATCATGATGACAAGCAAGTGGGTTAGGTCCTTAAACTGATTTGGACACCATAATCTGAAACAGTAAGTAAAGGATGCCAAATGGACAACAAGTGGAAAATCCATTTAAATTTGGTACCTTAAAGGGAAAACAGAGGTCCAGATCACAAGGTGCTTTAAAGGGTATCCAAGGTTTGTGTTAGAGCAAGGCCAATCAAAAGGGCAGAAACCTTCACAGTAATTCTTTTGCTGCAAATATAACCCAATAAAGTAAAAAAGATGGGTAAAAAGTCCATAATGCCCTAAACTCCGTAACCCTAATGTCAATTGAAACAAATCACACAGATGATCAAAAACCTTGATATATCAGAAAGATTAATGACAATGAAAATCCATTTATTTGGGCATGGGGGCTTTGAACTTTCAATACTTTAATATGCATCAAGAGAAAACATAGGGCCATATCACAAGGTGCTTAAAAAGGGTATCCAAGGTTTGTGTGTTAGGGCAAGGTCAATGATAGTATACAATACAAAATTTCCATAATACCCTGAAACCCAAAACCCTAATGTTAATTGAAGCAAAATCCACAAAGGATCAAAAAAGCTTGAAAGATCATTTGACAGTATAAACAGAATTGACTCAACTGATCATGCTTCAATTTCAAACCTTGAACACTTGATGGATCCCATGGAAATGTCAATCTCTATCAAGTTATCTTCCTCATTCATTTCCCCCAACAGCTCCATCAAATCTGGGAATTTCTGCTGTAAATTGAACTTTGGCTCTTCTTTCTCAGGGGTGCAAACATATTGGCCACTTGGAAGGGCAATTTCAATGAGGCTTTCTTCGTCGGAAATCGACCCGTCGGAGCTATCCGGACTCTGACCCTGATTGCCGGAGTATACCCACTCAGCCTCAGAATCTTGATCAGTTATAGATGAATGATCAAGGCTTTCACTTTCTGAAAACATGTCCAAAGGTCTCACCATATAGCCCTGAATCTGACCAACTTCAGCTTCCTGAGGGTCCTTCTGATGGGTTACAGCCTCATTTTCAGGCTCTAAATTTGGTTCAACTTCCATTGATGATTCCAAAATCACTGGTGTTTGCTTGGAGAAGATGATGCAAATATAGCACAAAATGGCAAGTGAAACTGTGAAGAGGATAGATAAGAACCCACAACCCATTAAAGCCATGGAGGCTAAAAGTGGAAACAGCACAGCAAACCATTGGAATGGGTTCCTAATGAAGCTCATAGAACAAGCCATGGAAATATGGGAAAAGAGAAGAGGGGGAAAAAGTTTATCTTTATGCAAGTGAGAGCAATAAGAACAGTAAGTAAAAAAAACTGTTTTTTTTTTTTTCAATTTATTTGACAGAAAGGGAAAAAAGTGAAAACAGATTACTAGCACACAACACTGTATGTTTTCTTGCAGCCACTTTTCAAACTTGAAATCCCTGCTACAACTTTTCTTGGTCAGAAACCAGAATATACATTGGATTTCAGAAATACTGGAAAAAGAAAAAGGAAAGGTAGGTGGTGGATTTCAATAGATTATGAAGATTGCGGGTTTTTATATGTTTATGAAAAGGGAATGAACAGGAGGAAGGAAGAAAAAAAAAAATACCCAGCTTGAATCCAAGTTGTACACTTGTACTATGCTTGGAGATTTGAGGAAACAGGTAAAGGCTGTACTGGTTTGGGAAGAAGGAAAATAGTAGAGAAAGAGAGGGAAAATGCTGATGTAGTGTGAAAATAAGTGGGAAATGTATTGTAAATTGCTGGGTAATTTCTCTCATAAACAGACTCCTCACATTTCCCAATCCTCCACTGTTCCTAAAAGAACCAATTAGCTGGTCTTCCTCTGCTCCTGATTCCCTTGATAAACCCAAAACCCTAGCTGCCCTACACCTGTTTTACACCCTCAAAACTTGGAAATAAGAGAAGCCATGTGCAGATCTCTGGGCTTACACATGGAACTTTCCCTCCAAATTTGCATTAAAAAAGGAATTTCCCTAGGAAACAGAACAATTTTCTTTGCAAATCCAAGAAAGCCCCTGTCATTTGATTCACTACCATACCTGAATCTTCATCAGACATTCAAAGATGGATATGACATATAAACCAAATGCTTGGAGAACCCCACAATCATGCACTTTCATTTCCTTTTCCAACTACCCAAACAAGTTAAAAGACCAAACTTTTGTGGAAGCTTTAGCTGCATTAAGATTCATCAACAATAGAATCAGTTTCCTTCAGAAAAGTCTTTTGTGGAAGACTGGAGCCCAGAGAAGACAAACCCCTTGGTCAAATATTCAGAAAACTTTGTGACATCAACAAATCTTTTACCACCACAGGTTACATTGTCTGACAGTAAATTTCTCATGTCAGAATCCCAAATTAATATGTTAGGTGCATCAGCCTCACATAAACACAAACTGAACCATTGATCACAAATGGCTAGGTAATAACTTGGCAAAGCTCATTGAAAAAAGTAAATCAGATTGGTTTTGTGATAACTGAGTGTCCCGATCACTTTATCTGTATTTTGATTAATTTTGGTGTTCTGAAGTTAACTTTTTACGGGTTATTTGTAAAATAAGATTTTTATATGAAAGATTAGTTTAAAAAGTCTCTAAATAATTTTGATGCACTATAACATTGTAGTGTAAGGTGCACTATAACACCCAATCCACTTTCAATTGCCAAATCCAAAGGAATAGGAGTCTAAAACTAGAATATACCAAATAACATATAAGCATTGTAACTCTAACGGATTGGCCTGGTGGTTAAACTTGAGACTTTGCCCAATCCCAAAGTCATAGGTTCGAAACTTTTCAAGTGCTATCAATTTTTGCATGGCTAGGGTGGAATTAGTTCTTCCAAAATTAGTCGAGAAGCATGTAAATTGACCAGACACTTTCAGTTATAAAAAAACATGTAAGCATTTAGATTCACAGATCAAAAAAATTCCCAGAAACCCAAGGTAAATAGAGTGGACCTAGTTCTTAATACAGTAATCTAAAATAAATTACATCAATTACCTGCTTTATAATATTCCATATAATAATTGCTCTACATTTAGTATACATATGTTTAATATGGTTATGTTAGTCCATGCATTTTATTTTTCTTTCGTTTGTGCCTTTAATGATGGCCTTAAGAATGCTTTTAACATGTGGGGAATGAATATGTCTCCTCCACCTACTAGCAATGCTTGTCCCACAGAATTGCTACTGAGTTGGTGGGAACTCACTTTGTAGCCAAAATCATGCCCCATACCAGGGTTTGTTTTCTAGTCAGCCTATACCCGACAAAATGGACAAGTGGATGATGTTTTGCATTGAAGCAGTTTTTATTGCGCAACAAAAATGACAGCGTTTTGACACGCAAAATACTATTCGAACAATTGGACGCTGACTGAACAAATTTTGATTAATGTTTTGTGCACAATAGAAGCTGTTGTGCACAGCAGCCTCCCCAATTTCCGATATAAAATTCACAACCTTGAGGAAGAATATATATGGGATCAAAATACCCATTTCAAATATTCAAAGAATGTAACTGTCACGCCCTCAATCTTCAACATAATAAATCATGCATTAGTATCACAACCTCCCCAATTTCCGATATAAAATTCACAACCTTGAGGAAGAATATATATGGGATCAAAATACCCATTTCAAATATTCAAAGAATGTAACTGTCACGCCCTCAATCTTCAACATAATAAATCATGCATTAGTATTACATAAAATCCTCACAATACTCACCAAGTTCTAAAAAGTCCATTTTTGATAAATTTAAAATGTTTCAAATTCAAAAGAGATTACAAAATAGGGTTATTTCAACCCATCAACAATCATTGACAAATCAAGATTTAAAGTATTACAACATTTGAATCAAATAACCAAAGTGCAAGTTACAATGCATCTTTTTAAAAGACGGTCTAAAAGGAAATAAATAGTTCTCTTCATGTAATCTTTCAAAAAAACTATGTCATCTATGACACTCCATGCTACTACTACAAAGCTGCACCTAAAAACAAAGAAGGGTTGAATTTGACAGTTCAGTAGAAAAATCTACACAGATATTACATGTGGATGATATGATATACTAAGTCATGTGAACAACAATATCTATACAAGAGAGATAGAAAGCAAGCGAAAATGGTATTAACTTAAGAAAGTGCATAAATAACTATTCAATATATCATAGTTCTTCAATTTACCAATTTCAATTTTACAAATCATGTGTGTCATCAATATATATATATATATATATATATATATGTATATATATATATAGAGAGAGAGAGAGAGAGA
>JABCMJ010021943.1:0-10942 GCA_014822125.1 Arbutus unedo | reverse complement strand
GCTTAATCAGATAAATCAAATCTGATATCACCAAACTAAACCAACCCTTCTGTGCAACCATATTTAGATCTACTGAACAAAAACATGTGAAATGCCAACCAGAAGAATGCTGATCGGGTTTATGAAAATCTGATGTACTTAGGTTTATGAAAATCTGAGATGTGGGTGATTTTCTGAAACCAAAGTGGATGAGGTAGGGGGCAGTGAATGACATCCAAAACTGAACAAGAAACAGAAGTGATTCACAGGTTCATCCTCTAGCTATAAGCAGTTACAGCTGACATGAAACCAGAGAAAACACCAAAATGGTGTAACAGATGAATGTCAAGCTGACGTATGAAGCTAGAGAAAACACCAAAATGGTGCAACAGATGAATGTCAAGCTTTTGATCCTCTTTCTATTTCACATTATCACCCAAGTCCTATATATACCCTATCCAACCTCCTTTTATAGCAGACACAGGAAAGAATCACATAGAGAACACAAAATTCAAAAGGCCAAACTCAGAAACTTTTCCCAAGTGTTCTATACTAGAGAGGAAAGATGAAGGGAGTAGTCATGGTGATGATTGTTGTAGCCATGGTTCAGCTCCTGGTGGAGCCTGGCCAGGCCATAACTTGTGGCCAAGTTGATGCTTGCCTGCTTCCGTGCATGTCCTACCTCACAGGAGGGGGAAACCCAGCACCGGGATGTTGTGCTGGGGTGAAGAATTTAAAGGGACTGGCTTCAACTACAGAAGACAAGCGAACAGCCTGCAATTGTGTTAAAGAAGCAGCTAATCGCTCTGCTAACATAAAAGACGATGCTGCTCAAGCTCTCCCTACCAAGTGTGGTGTTCCACTGGATATCCCGATCTCCCGAACCACCAATTGTGACGCGTAAGCTTTTTTTCTTAGTTGAATTCACAAAAGCCTGATATATTCTCTATAACATTATTCTTTTCCTTTAGTATCTAATTTGTTTAGTTATTTGTATTTTGACAGCATCAATTGAGGTTGATGGGATGATATGTGCCACAAATAAGCCAGGGGAGAACAAGATATTGCTAAATAATGGTTCCATTGAGAGAACCTCATGTAATACAATAGCTTTACCAAGCTTCACTTCATAGCTTATGCAAGCCTCTTAGGCTAAATATCTGCTTTATCTACTAAGATTGCTACTATTATCACTCTCTCCGTGTGTATGTGTGTGTGTGTGTTGGAAAACTTCAGGCAGCATACACAACTAGAACTTTTTTCAACAGCCTTGAAAAAATGCAGTGATGTTATACAATCAATAAGTTCCATACTTGGGTTTCAACCAACATTGCATAAATCCATGCTATAGTATGGCAAGGTTCAATCAAGTAGAGCAATGTTCCTCTTGCCATGCCCTTCTACTGCCTTATAAAAGGTAAGTGCAGCAGTAACTTTGAACAAGATTCAACAAGCTGGACACAGACCTCTTTTAAACTCAGTAAAAATGTTTTGAGTGACCAATCAGCATCACTACATTCTTTGACCATAGAAACTTCAAACTCTCAATGGATCCCAGAAGGGATTAGTCACCCATAAAATTCCTCCTCCTAAAGGTAAGGGAAGGAAAATAATTTCAGTTTGTAGATTTTCACCTTTGACGGATACCTAAACAATACAATCATTTTCTTCTCAGTTTCCTAATCCAACCAAGAAAGGGTAGGTATAAACATCTTGTTGAATGTTGAATCAATTAGCAACACCTCAATCTTTCTGTTATAATCATGCAAGAGAAGTGGGGCAAATATGTCCCAAACCAGAACTGACATGGTTAATGTAACAGCTAATATCAAGACAGGAACGTTAAATATTGCCGGAAATAGCCATATTTGCTTCCGATGAACCAAGAGCATTTTGTATCCATTGTGACACAATTTCATAACAAAATAAAGTAGGACTACATGCGACATCACGCTGCACACTGAATGAAACTATCGCTTTGCATATTAGCTACGTAACTTTCGCTCACTAAGCCGCACTACCAAATAAAATCTGATCTTTGCTCACCCAAAACGAATAATAATGGAGTTCCAATACAAATTAACTTTCAAATATTTGAGTCTAGTTGACATCGAAGTTCAATTTGAGAGACAAGAATCTCTCCAAAACCAGCAATCATGTGTGTTGTTGGATGCCTTGAACAAAAAAAAGGCTAGTTGGCAGACGACCACCCTGTCTGATGCTCTCTCAACCCATAGGATGCCGCCTCCTGCAATTTTCTGAGTTGCTCATCAAACAAAATGAAGCATCTCAAGCATAGAACAAAGACGCCCACATGTTTGTGCTGACTTATTGTTTCTCACTAGATCATTTTAATATTTAATTAGATTTTCTCATCCACATCGTGATGAGTTTATGCTGACTTATTCCATATCTACCCATACAGCAGATTATGTAAAGAAGCACCTAACTCACATTTCAGGCGTCCTAAATAAACGAAGGTAATTTTGAGAATAGCGCAACAAACTTATTAGTGGCTCAGATCATGCTATATATTCACTTGGAACTACAGTAATTTCAGAATCAATATTTCATCTCGGGAAACTAATTACTTATGGAGTCAAGAGTTGATGAATTACCTCTTAGGTCGGCTTCGGTCTTCCTCATAGTCCATCACCCCACCAGGTTCAGAGAAGATCTCATCTTGCCCTCGGAAGTCCATGTCGGCCTGCTTACAGTGTGTAACTTCTGCCACAACGTAAGTAAGACAATCGACAAACATATTCCACCAACTCAATAAAGACCATTCTAACAACTGACTCGATCAAATCATGATAACTGAAACTCTTTCAAAATAGTTCCTTATACAATAGTTACTAGCTTCTAGCCGTACTCACTGCTTTCAAAGCCAAATGAATGCAGAAGTTAGGACCAAAACACAATGCCCACCCCCTCAATTCCTTCTGCCACGCATGGGGTTTAATTCTTTAGATGGAACCTTTAACAAAAAAACAAAACAGTAAAACAGAAAAGGACCCAGATCTGACCTTGACGGAAAGCGACTTCTTCACTTCCTCAACCCTCTCTTCAACTTCCTTTTTGTGCTTCTTATCGACCTCACCCATGGAATCCGCCCACTTTATCTTCTCTTGAATCGAGATAAGAAGGTTGTCTGATGTAGTCAACCTACGCTTGGTCAAAAGGAATGCATGATAATGAAATGACATATGAGTACTTATTATGTCAGAAATTCTGAAAAGAGCAAAAGAAATTGGGGTTTCCTCCAGACACTAGTTCAACATATATATATATATATATATCAGTGTGTCCACAATTATTAAGGCATCACGTAGCTAGAACCTCCGAAAACCAAATCCAAGCTTGCATATTTAGAAGAATCACAAAGGCACTACTTCGCATAAATTCTAACAAGTAACCACAGATACTACCTACCCGCACTATAACTATTGGCTGGAACCCCTACAAGATAGGAATACCAGCAAGGGCAGGTTTGGTATGGGGCTGTCATACCCAGCCCCCATTTGTATAACAGACTTGGAAAAACATCCGACTCCAAACCTGTCCCAATCCCAAACTAAAGTTGTGGTGGAACCTATATAAACGCATACACAACACAGCAAAGATTAAATCTAACAGCTGAAGAAATACTTCCAATGAGATCTTCCTATAAAAACAACTTAATCCATACAGTAAATATACCATAAAATTAAACACATCCAGACAATATGGGTTCTTAATACCAGAAATATTACCAATTTGTTAATGTGTGTATCATACTCCCTAGTTGTCCAGGTCTCAGATCCCTGCCAGCTGCAAACTGAACCTACAACCACCAAAAAATTAAGTTTAGTGCTAATTCCATGGCTCGTAGTAAGCTATATGCCAAATATTAAAACACGAAACAACTCAAACTGAACTCAACAAATTCAAACCTCAAAACATCTGCGCAACTGATCTAGCTTCCCTCTAACGATGCCCTGCAAAAGACCCAGTGCAAAGTCAGCACAATTTTGTAACAGTTTATATTGTTAAAGTTAAATATATCAGGGGACAATACACAGGAAGGTCACCCCCAGACCTGAAAAGATAA
This sequence comes from Arbutus unedo, assembly GCA_014822125.1. NCBI lineage: Eukaryota > Viridiplantae > Streptophyta > Magnoliopsida > Ericales > Ericaceae > Arbutus > Arbutus unedo. Next base: position 6,873 of record JABCMJ010021943.1, on the reverse strand, counting down.
CTTCAAACAAACACCAACATCAACTGATTTCAATGTTAAGGAAAACATAAAACAGCATGAACAAGTTACTGAACAAAATAAAAAGCTTCCTTTCAGCTCATAATTAGATGCGCCCAAAATAAATGACATTTAAAGGCGAGAAAGAGAAGAGGGAAACCCTTCCCCCAGATAAATTGACATAGTAAAAGGAAAGAAAGAAGGAGATAGTAAGCCCACTTCTGCCTTTCCCAAGTTGGTACTTTAGCAGATCTTTGACCGGGTGGTATACCTCAAAAATAGCATGCCATCTGATGAGGAAATAGAGATGAAATACCTACCACATACATGCACTCGTTGATAAGAAAATCTTCAAGTTCGCGTACATTTGTAACATCCAACTCTTGCATCAGTTCATCATAGGGCAAAACCTAGGAAAGGACCAAAAATTAGAGCCGCATAATGTCCAGCAAATGCCAAAAAGTAGAAATATAATATAACCAACACTTTAAACATTTGAAAGATAATAACATAAACCTTGTTTGTCTCAGCTAGTGTGAGCACAGTAAGTTGCTTTAGCTTGAGAATTTGATCAGGACCCAACTGCGGTAGACGACCAGCATTACCTAAAAATCAAGACATTTCTGCATCAAATTTCAACCACGCAAAGCTCTTCAAGCACACATCCAGATAAAAAATATTAAACATATATACAAATAAAAATACAAAGAGAACATCAAGTAAAGTTTAAATAAATCAAACATTTGAACTTATTTTTAAGTTTGTATATAGCCTTCTAAATGCCAATTCATCCAAATTATAAAAGCAGTAAACTGTCTGTCGAAAAACTGCTACAAATAGAGCTAGGTGCACCAATACCCGTGAACCATCTCATCGTACATATATCTACCTATATTTACCATAGAACCGCGATATAAGAAGAGAGATGGTGTGGCTCCCCAACATGTCACATGCTTCTCATATTCAGGTAAAAAGGTGAAATTCAAGCACATTCATTCATGAGGCAGCAAGTCAGTGAATATTTTGCCAATTGAAGTAAGTACAAACTCATGAATCGTACTGGCACATGCCATGTTGATAACAAAAGAGAAGTCAAAGGGAAAGAGGTCATTACTGGTGAAGAGCCTTCGCTGTATTCAGCAGAGGCTTCATGTACTTTCCGTCGCAAGTTATGAGGAGAAAATGTCTCCTTAACATCTTTTTCGTTTCTTTTTTCACACCAAATAAAATGGTCTATATTATAACTTCCATACAATCAGAAACCCATGTTGGCACCTAATTACTTCACAAACCCACTCTGGCTTTATAACTAGTGATCAGGATTTTGATGCATGAGCTATACTAATTGTCCCCTTTAGCTTGGACCAAAGACTTGGTTACGAATTAGGTGGCTACGCATTGTGAAAGGTTTGTTTGCGAAGAATCATAAGAGGCATTATTACCATGCAAAACTTTATAAAGGCAGGCAAAAATCACGTGAATTGGTGATTCATATGAAGCATGACGGGGAATTTGAACTATCTCCTCATTATTTGATCGGTGACTAGAGAGCATAGAGTTTTGGGTTCGTGTAGGAATTCCATTCCAATGTGCTGAATTTTGCGCAAAGTTACGGAGGTAATAAAAAGGGAGGAGAAGAAAGCTTGATATTTGGTGCCTCTGGTTTTGATGCAAGTAGTTTGAAGAGAATGTAGTCAAAGGACTTTTTGAAGGTCTAGAAACCCCTTTTTTAGACTGAAGAATGGAGTTCCAACTGTTTTGTATAGTATGTAGCGTCTCTTCTTTTTACTAGACAAAACGCATTAGACAACAGTTTTGTTTTCCTTGTAATCTAGGCAATGAACCTAGCTTGATGTTTTTTCATAAAATTACCTACCTTATCAAGAAAGTTATTAAAGCAACCACGTACAGCTCGGTAGAAAATGAACTATAATGAGCAAATATGGGGTTCATACTTCATAGTTCATGCTAGCGGAAAATCAGTGCAACCATTGGTCGACATAAAAATCTATTCCGCATATTCTTCCTCTTTTTCGCAGTTCTTATTCATAAAAGGCGGAAACGGGTAGTGTATTCACTTTTAGGAGAATGCTTGGGTGGAAATTCTTCTTTCGATATTTTGTTCCCACGTGTATCTGTTTAATGGCATCTACTCACTGGGCTCCAGTTTCACAAATTTCAAAATTTTCAATTTCCATAGATAAGGTAAACAAGATGAATTGGTGCCTTTGATGACCATTGATTTTTTCTCCTAGACACCTAATTTTACTGATAAAAGAGCATGGTCTCTTCACTCTACTGTGATTTTTTCAAAGGAATTGCTTCTCTTTTTGAACATAATCTTTGATCATTAATCGGACTCCATTGCATTATCATAAAAGGATTTGCAAAGCTGTTATGGCTCTTAGGTTCATGTTTATGGGGACTTTTGGGCTCACAGCAGTCTTGTGACCAGTGGCATCTTTCAAAAAACAAAGCCCAACAGCAACCTTTGTCTTCCATGGTGTGCTGTGCATAGGACTTAATGACAAATCCTTGGATCACTTTTGCATTGCCATTTGGCTTCATCTTTATGGCACCTGATATTTAAATTGGGAAAAATTTGTTGGGTAATTTTGGTTCTTGTTCCCATACCATTTTTGTAGATTTATGGGGCTTGGGTTGCAAAAAGATGGCCTAAACATTGGGTAATAGCTTTTATTCACTTCTTTTTTTGGTTATTTAGCTCGAGTAAAATGCAAGGATTTTTAGAAGTTTGAATTCATCGCCTCTTTATGTGAAAGGGGGAGTTATTTTGACATCTTTTGGCCTCGATTTATAATCTTCTTGAGGGGATTCCCTACATTTTTATCTCTAGAGATTGGAGGGTGAATGTGTCACGTGTAGTTCATCTTACCCTCCGATATCCTTGTACTTCTTTACCATACCTAATAATTTTCCTATTGCTGCCGATTAAAAAACTACTACCATCTTATGTTGCTACATAAACACCACATCAGCATTTAGACTTGTGACAAACAACCGCAGACAAGAAAAAGTGGGAAATAAAATATTGCATGCTTACTCTTGTAGTCGCTCCACGTGCCATGTGCAAACAAGCGAAGCAAATCTAAATATACAGAGCTCTCAGTTCCTTGAAGCTGCATACCAGTTCGTAACAAAAATCATTAAATTAACCTAGGATTTCCAACTGCATATAGAGCAGAAGTTACTGTAAACAACTGATGAAAACCAAAAAATAGACCAACGAAGGTTGAAAAATGAGGGATGCACTTCAGTAATACAGTCCTCGGTGATCCAAACAATAGAGAACAAAAGAAAACTTTGGCAACACAAAGGGAGAGGATCATGTGGGCACACAGAAACATAATACAACAATAAAACACAAGATAAGTTCACTTTTTTGCATGCTGCATTTGTCCCGAGCAATGGCAAGCAAGTACCTCATTCGCAATAGATAAATTATCAATAACTCAACAAACTCACAAACCAATAGCACTCCATTAGTTTCGCATGAATCAACATAGATAAAACATCAAATATTAGGTTTTCTAGTCATATGATATCACCCAAAAAACTAAAAGGAACTCGACCAAAAATACATTTGAGGGTGTATATTGTTGTAAAATAAAATTGTGTATTAAAAGTGCTTACCTACAAAATTCATAAAACCCATAATTATACATACCTCGAGGACGTTCGGAACGGCCAGAATCTCGGAGAAGGCGAAGAGAGACGGATGCGAAGTGGCTTCAACGGCGACGTTTGACAGGGAAGCACCCTTATGGGCCGAAGCTTGCTTGACGAAGTACTCGATGTGCTCTGCTTATGGTTTTTACGAATCGAAGGGTTGAGAGAGAAGAGAGAGACCTCTTCCCCTGCGTCTGGTTCAAGTCTCTTTTTGAGAGCTCTGTTCTGTGTCTCTATGTGCGTGTACTGCTCCTAACTTTTATTTAAATTGTCTTTTTCTCTTTATTTAATTTTTTACAAAAATAAATTAACCAAATTTATACAAGAGATTTGATATTCGCAACTTTTTTTTCATTTGCCTTCTTTTTTTTTTTGTCTCTTTTTACAAAATTATTAAAAACTTTTCTATTTAAACATAAAATAATTCTTATTGCATTTAAATATAATAATATTTTAATAAATTTATATGATAGAGGCAAAAAAATAGAACAAATAAATAAAAAAGGGTGTAAATATAATTTCTCTTTATACAAATATTGTTTAAACAATTTTTTTGTTTTTAAATTTTTTGTTTCTAACAAAGATTTTGAAAATAATTATTGTAATATTTTACGTTTTAAATTTTTCATATTAAAACGAATTATGAATTTACACAAATTGATGTAAGACTAATAATCATAAATAAATTTTTAATATTGACCAAAATAATAATTTAAAATTTTAGTTTGACCAAATTGGGTGAGATCTCATTTTATAAAAGTCTTATTTTAAAATTAATGCTATCGTTCTAACTTGAAAATGAATCACTCAACTATCATTGTATCGCATTATCAACAATCAAATAATTCAACCACTACAAAATAAAAATAAAAAACAAGTTATCAATAAAAATGGTTTGAATTTTAATAGTTGAACAAAATAGATTTTACAGAATTATTTGTGTCTAAATAATAACATATTATTTAGAATTGCCTCGCTGCATTCTTTTAGTAGGAGGGCCAAAGTACTTGCCCACTTTCTTATTTTATATGCTATTAAAGATTGAATTTAATTGTCAATCCTAATTAATTCTAATTATCAAGTTGAAATAAGGTAAGTTTCATAGTTCTAAATCTAATAAAAGGACTGTTGTCGCCGCTTATTAAGCGCACTTTATCCTAATCAAGTAATTAAAATCAAGAGCCAAAAATTCGTGTAATTGAATTTAATTTCATGTGCAACATAAAAGTACTAAAAATGGGAAAAGATTTTTTGATTTTATTTTGTATATTCTCTGTGCAATTTATGTTTTCAACTTCTACAAAAACCAAAAAATATAACATAATATAAAATAAACGTTTTAATAGTTTTCCAACAATAATTTTCATAGTAAATACTATTAGATTTTTAAAACAATCAACAAATATAAGAAGATAAAAAAGATATATGTGAATTTAAAATTTCAACATATGAAAGTATTTTAACTCAACAAAAAAATTCCTATATGATTTGGGGTTAGATTTACGTAAAAAAATTACATTTTTTAATATTCTTAGTTATTATCTGTATTTGTCATTTTATGAATTAAATGTGTAGTTAAGAATTTCCAAAAATTATGAGACTAGGCAAAAATTATTTTGATTAAAAAAACTATTTTGAATTTAAATAAAATTACAATTTTGAGAAATGGCGATCTGGTCCTGGAAGCAGCCATTTTTATTCATTACTCCTTCCTCTCTCTCTCTCTCTCTCTCTCTTTCTCAGAAAGAGAAATGGCGAGACCACTTTCCGATTCGCAGAGCAACAGAGCGGCCGTTCAAGCCACCAACGACGACGCTGCCGCCAGTAAACTGTACGTCTAACTCATGCCTAATCATATCCATATGCGTAAATTATCTGCTTGTTCACGGGTTCGACCACGCCTTCACTTTCCTCCGGAAAACCATCACAACTTCGTTAATTTCCCGATTCCCTGTTGATTCTTAGAAAGTATGAAGTAATGGAACGGAAGGGTATTTGTTAAATCCCACAGAAAGACTCAGTGCGGATTAATAATACTTGTGGTATTTCTATCGATTATAGTGAAGTAAATAATTCTACTAATGTGATTTAGAGGTAATCCCCACTTATCTGCTGTCAACGTAATCAGCTATATTAGAAGAAACAAGTTGCCATCAGTTTTTGTGAATGCCCTTGCTGGTTTTGTAATGTATCCTCTTGTTACCACGGGAAAGGGAAGATAATGATGTCACGATCTCTGCAGTTGACTATGCTTCTTACATCTATCTCAGTTGCTGCAGAGGTCAAATGCTGGCCTCTTTCTATAGTGCTAATGTCTTACTGTGTTGATGGGTTATTAGGTCCTGTGTGAAGAAGGGATACATGAAAGATGACTACATCCATTTGTTTGTTAGAAGACCCGTGAGAAGAGCTCCAATAATTAACCGTGGTAAAGTTTAGTTGGCACTTCAAGTTAAAATTGACGAACCAAGTTATTTTTGTCCTTTGGGTTTGATGTAGTTTTGTTGCTTTTGCCCCTGTATATGTTATCTCAAGGTTACTTTTCTCGTTGGGCTGCTTTTCGCAAGCTTCTTCATCAGTTTCTAGAGTGTGAAAAGAATACCAACGAAGAAGGTTACACAAAGAAGCAAATATTGTCACTGGGAGCGGGTTTTGATACAACCTTTTTTCAGTTGCAGGTGCCTTGGTTTCCTTGCAACTCATGATTAATTTTGCGCATGACATTTTTAGCTGTGGTGCCGCTCAATTATTTTCCCACAAGCTATATGTATTCTTTTATTATTACTCTTTCATTCAATATGGTCAACCACTAACATGAAAAATGCAAGGATTCACTTTGTTACTTATTCATGTAATCACATTATTTGACATTCTACAATGTGTTCACATTTTTTTTAACTGATATACTAGTATGAAAAGAAATTTTACTCAATGTGCATAGTTATAAAGGCATTATGGCCTCCTGTTTAACTTCCAACACTGTTATTATCTTTGACAGGAAGAAGGGAAAGCACCGCATTTATACGTGGAACTGGATTTTAAGGAGGTGCAAATTTGAAACAATCATAATTTTCTTGTGTGTGTATGGCGATATGTTGGCTTGCTTATTATGTGGTGTAAGGGTGCAGAGTTTATATAGTGGGTGTAGCGTATGTCTATGTGCAAGAAGCAAAGGTCCCGTGCACC
>JABCMJ010021942.1:0-12007 GCA_014822125.1 Arbutus unedo | reverse complement strand
ATAAATATTTAGATAATAATGCCCAGATTAAATTTTGTAAAAATGCACTGTTAAAATTTGTATAGAAAATCTAAAAGTTCCCTCGGAGGTAATTTTAATTTTTTATTTGAACCACCAATAACTATAAGAAAAAAAACAAAATATTATATTTCAATATTTACTCTAAAAAATTACTCTGGAGATTAGATAAATTGATCAACTGCTACATGCATCGTACATGCTCGGCCTCTAATAATAATAATGTGGTCCAAATGTTGCTATAGTGTTTGATGAATACTATGCCTAAATATGATGTTAGGTAATTTACTTTAATTGCAAAAGGGGGTGTTTGCATCTTTTGTGTCAAATCCCTTTCTGAGGATCTCCCAGTGAATCCAAACTTTCCTTCAGGTCCCCATCTAATTCAACTTTTTGTGCCTTACCAAGACAAACCCATCGGCTTCACTAAAGGGAAAAAAATGAAATCAGACTCCCATACATCTAATTGCAAATTACAAGACAAAAACACCCTCTTATCTCGATTTTTAGGGCAGATGCTATGAATTAGATGTAAATCGGTGCTTCACGGTCTTAATAGAACTCTGTTACATTTAATCATTTGATTTAAGGCGTTCAAATGAATCGAATTATCAACATAAAACATTAAATTAATTGAAAATCAGTAACAACACAATCATATATAGCAAATGTATTAGAAAAATGGACAAATTTTTTGATCAGTTTTATAAGACAAACTAAAATCCGTATACGTTATTAAGAGAATTATATTGAGCTCTTGCGCTTTCACGTTCATAAAAGAAAACACCTACTGACCCAATTACAAAAACATCCGTTAAAGTACATACTAATAAAAAAGGAATCCTTTCTGAGAATGAAACCAGAATGTGATGCTTTTTAGTCTGTGTAGTGATTCCACCCTCGAGTCCGCACTGCTCCAAAATTTGGATACCTAGGTCTACAACCACAACTAAAGTTAGTGCTCTACTAGCCAGATATTGCTCAGCAAGCACATCTATGCCTAAGTTAGTACTTGAAGAGAAAAAGAAGAAGAAAAGTACCAAGCTAGGGTTTAGAAGGTTACATGGACCTCATTCCTCCAAGTGTTGTACCTTATATACACATCATGGAGTGAATACCAAGCGTAGATTGACATATGCGAAGCACACTTCCTTATGATAGAGATCCATAACTGAATTCTGTTATGACGTGACTCAATCACATGATGAATTTCAGCTCACACATCATGTGGTACAACCTATACGCCCATATGTCAAGTGTACTCTAGTCTGCCAGAAACGAGATCGGCTTGACAGACCATTTGCAAACTTGGTCCAAACTCACGAAGTGCCCCTGGACTGGCAGAAAGCACTATATGTCATGAACTTGGTTTGGGCTCGGTCTGACACCCAATAGTACCAATCAAGACTAGGCTCGGCTCGGCTCGGCTCGGACCCGTGAAAGCCTTCCCTTTGGACTATGAATCATGGGTCTGGTCTGAGCTTGGTCCAGTTTGCTAAAAATATTGACTTCGGACTTGGTATGAATTAAGCCCGTATCAACTCGATTCAACTATTAATTGTTTCGATCCGATTCTCTACACATAATTTAAAAAGTTCAGCCCAACATGATTTTGAAATTATTCATTCACCAATTCATTTCTCAATAACATCGCATTATATAATTTGACAGCGAACACCCACAATACAACAATATAGCCACCATATTCCGTCATGTTTGTTATAACCACAAGATTTACCTACTGATTATGACTGATCATATAGTACACTCTTGAGTACGGTATGAACAGCAAAGCATGTGTATGGTGCATATTTTCTCTTTATTTTTTGGCATAATAAGTCCACTATTTTCTTTCTTGGATTGGGATGCATCCTTCATTAAAGGTATCATCTTTTTCATTCCACGTTCAAATGATTTCACAACCCACAACTCAATGATTCAAAATGAAAAATTCTTTGGTCCCGAAATTGTTTTTCAAAATAATTATTAAATCCAAAATTGATGGATTAGATTCGTTTGAATGTGTAGTGCTCCCAAATTCAAATAAATATAATCTATTAAACTTGACTCTAACCATTTATATATTCTTAAATTCTTAGTTAAACTTTGAACTCAACTTTAAATCTTATCTCGAAACTCAAAAGAGTATGTGCGCACTTCGTTGCTGGGCATTCTAACCTTCGAATTATCTTGCCACGTGTTCTGAGATGTTCCTTGCAAAACATGATTATTCTTATATGCCTTGTGGGTGACACAAGTGATCATTTGGACTTACATTTTTTGTGAATAGTGTTAGAGTACGTAGACGTGTTTCGTAATGAATTACTTGGACTACCGCCACACAAAGAGTTGGATTCTAGAATCAAGCGATAATTAGAGACTACACCAAAATTCATCGCATGATTTCACCTGTCGTTAACAGAACTTTGGGAATTGAAGAATCTACATTAGAACGTGAAGATGATGTTCAAGCCAACCACCCTTGGCCTTTCGAATAAAACCCAACCATTTAATTTCGAAGATAAAATTATTTTAAGGGAGAGAGTTTGTAGTAATTAAAAAATTGTCATTTAATAAAATGATATTTAAAACAATTTTTTGCATTTAATAATATTTGATTTGTATTTAATTGATTATCCTTTAATTAAATTAATTTAAATTTAAACGTTTTGATTGAGTAGTGAGGGTGAGTGCACGTATAATTATGTGGAGCGAGGAGCACCAGACTGTTGCCTACATGCATTACCTGTAGACATACGTTCATCCTCCCATGGCCTTGTTCAATTCCATGAACCTCCATTACTCATTTTTCAATGTCTATGGATTAATTCTATGAACCTCCATTATTCATGGCTCAATTCTAAGAACCTTTATTATTCAGTTATCAATGTTTGATACATTCTCCTTGCTTATGACTCAATCCCATGAACCTCCATTATTCATTCCCGAAACATTTGTTACATTCCACCAAAGCGATTGATGATTCCTTGAATCTCCAAGGATTCATCCCCTTTTCCAACCATCACAACCTTTTACATCCTTGCCATGACGGTGTTCCCACCCACCTGTCACCTATATAAACCTCAACCATTTCTTCCTTTTCAAGCATCGATCCGAAGAGAAAATTAGAGAGAGAGCTTTGCCGCGGGGAAGAAATAGGAGGAGGAAGTCTCGAGTCAATCTCAAAACCAATCCAAATTACCCGTATATTAGGTCAGAACTTACCTCCTAACCCTTATCTATTTCTATGTTAATTATCCTATTTAGAACTCCAAATCAATCAACAATGGCGGACTATCGAGACCTATCAAAACACGAACCAATGCCCTACACTTGCTCCCTATGCACATGCCTACGTGTAGTATCATTAACATGTTCACAAATCTCTGTGGAATTTTGTGAGAGTAGGTAACTTTTGTTCGGGACCATGTTATGTTGATTTTATAGAGTTGCCAATGGTTGTTTTGCTGCTATTGTGATGGCGTCATGATTATTTATGATTCAATTTACTATTGTTATGTTGCCCATCTAATGTATGTTCTTATGCCTTAACGTTATGTTCTGTTGTTGTGTTGTCATTGAGGGATCATCATAGTATAATGACATTAGGGACATTGGGTTGATACGAATGATGCCCAGATCACGATGACAAAAGAATGATCGAGGGGTCGTTGTAATTAAGTTCATTCATAGGAACAACCCGGGTTAATGGATTAATAATCGATTTGGGTGGCCTCGATTGTGGCGATTCAGATGGATGGTGATCGATCTGTTTTCTTTTCGGTATTAAAAGGGCCCTAGTTGAAAAAAAAAGTGAGAAATGGTAAAGGGTGACTTCAGGATTGTCTGTGTCTAGTGACGTGTAGGTTGGTCAAATGATCACGGCAGATGACAATCGGTGTTTTGGATGGCCTTGAACTGGATCGAGAAGCAGCTAAAATTCATTGGTCAAACCTGATACGCCACGTTCGTTATAGACCCTAGGTAATGTGAGGTTGGAGTTGACTTCTGTGGACGATATAAAGGTCTTTTCCTTACAAGTTCAAGGATGACTTAGCTAGATATATCACTTTAGATCTGAGTTCATCAAGAGCCCGTTGCAAGTAAGTATTAGTCAATCTTAACTAAGAGCCTTACTTAGAGTCGGAGGGTAAGATGGATTCTCACGGATGAGATCTTATATTCACTTAGTTAAGGACTATTAATAAATCAGATAATTTTTTCAATTATTACTACAATCAATTTTATCATGTCTTTGCTACACTTCTTTGTTAGGTAGTATTTCTTATTGAGCGTCACAATTCATGTTGCCATTGTTGCTCTTGACATATCATGCTAGATGTGGAAAATCAATATGAGGAGTAATTGGAATCAATCGATGGAGGACTATAGTTTGATGAGTCATAGACGTTTTACCCTTATATGCTCTGTTAGATCCAGTATTTACTTTCTACAAATGTTGTTATTTGGGAAACTCCTATAAAGGTATTTTGGTAAATTATGTTCAGATGTGACTCAAATTTTTGCTTTCGCAATTAATGTAATATTGGATTGTTTCAGTAAATGATATCATTTCTTTTCAATGTTGGTTTATTTAAAAAATCATTTTAAAAGAATTTTCATTAATGTTGTAGATGTTTGACTTAACTAAATATTTATCTTCAGCCCTAGTTTCTTAAACGGTCGTTCACTATCGTTGTGTATTGGACCACTAAATCACCAGCTAGATACATTAGGGATGGACGTGAGTAAATTGGTTCATGAGAGACTAACGCTTTGTTTGGAATTTGTGAAAAAAAAAAGGAAAAGAAAAGAAAGGAAAGGAAGAGAAAGTATTTAAGAGGAAAATTGTGAACAAAATTGATTGTTTTCTATTGTTTGATTTTAAAAAGTAAATAAGAAAAAGTATTAAGGGGAAAAAAAATATTTGTTAAATTCGAAAAGAAAATGAAGAAAAAAAAAAGAAGTTAAGCAAATGCCTTCAAATTTTCAATCAAAAGTTAACTTCTTCTATTATTCAAAAGAATTCATCAATGTTTTAGCTCAATTGTTAAAAAAAAATTACAATTTATTATGCAATACAAAAGATCTTGTAAGGCATTTTTTACGGAAAAAATATTCACGCTTATTTTTCTCTTTTAGTTTCTTTTGCCATTTCTAAAAGATTTCTTTTGTTATTCTTTTGTACTTTTTCTTTTCCTTCTACACTGAAAACCAAACAAGTAGGATAAAAATTTGGGGTACTTATTATTCAGTCCTATCTATAAGAGATACCTAGTATTTCATTCTATACACTTTTCAAAGTTAATTTTTCATCTTATTTTTCAAAAAATACCCAAATTGTCCTTAAAAACTCATTTAACCTGAATTCGGCATTTTGCTCCTAAAAAAAAAGGATTTGTTTAATACCCTACCTAATTTATCAAAACACCACCTCTAACGTGTTCTGTTTTATCGTTCTGGGTGAAAATTTTTGTCCTTGGGTTCCAAAATCTGACCATCGGTCTGAAGAATGGCGACGTAGGGTTCCGAATGGCCATCAAAGTCCGACTCTCGGTGCGTATTCACGGGGCTGGGTTGTATTTCGATCCTACGGGAGAGTATATCGTCATCCGATCGATCATCGTCCCATTGTGTCACCAGAGAAGGTATGAGTCATTCACGAACACCATGAAATGGACGGAATGTATTGTTGGTTTCCCTAAAACTGTAATTGATTTTTGGTTTATATTTTGATTTGTGTTGGTATCTGAGTTAAGATTTAATCCATCCTTAATTTGTATGTATTCTCCTGATGTTATGATTTACATGAAATAGTTTAAGAAATCTATTTTGTTTCCTGAAATTTTGGTTGAGTTTTTTGGGACTAAATAGGTTTTGTGTTTGTTCATCTTCCTGCATCTGAAATTTACCATGTTGTTGTATATTAAAAGGCGTGTTGAAAACTCCGATGTCTAGTTCCATGCAAATTTACCATATTCAGTCCAAATTTATCATAATTACTTAAACGTTTAGACCAGTTGAGTTTCAACCTAAGCATGTTGTTCATCCATATTCAATATATTTGGGAGCCGGTCTTCTTTTGGATTGTGTCAACAATATATTGTCATCTCTCAATCTAATTTGACCTCAATTAAATTCCTTGGGTTAGATTGAGAAATATACCAAAGTTTTGTAAAATCTATTTTGGGAATGTATGAACAGAATGAACAGATTGTGGGCATTAATTCCTATCTATTTTTTGTGGGTATTAGCGTGAATGCTAAAACCATCAACTAAATTCTAGTATTTTTGTGAGTATTAGCATAAATGACAAATTTTGGAATGTGCAAGCTTCTGATATTGATGACAGCATTCCAAAGCAATCATATTTTATTTGACCAAATTTACCATATTCTACGTTCGTCAAATCTATTTGTGACAAAATAACCATAATCATTTCAAATTGAGCATAATCATTTCAAAAAATGAATACCATGGGAGAGACATCTTTTTTACCACATTATGCATGGTATGCTGTATGTTCGGTTTTTATGCAGAAATTTAACATTTGTTGATATGAAATTTATCGTATTAGTTTGATGTTTTTCGAATTGTGCTAACTGAAGGATTGACATTCTCTGGAATCAAATCGTCCCTACATCTATTGTGATCTTCGATGGCCCAGATACGTGAGTACTTTTGTGTTTGTTGATATTTGCTTTCCTTGTGGTGAATTTGAAATTGATGAAATTTGATTTGTCGTTTATTACGGGTATTTTTTGGATGTGTTATTTCAGGTAAGACACCGATCCGCTCTAAAGGAGGTATAATACTAAAACCGAGAGAAAGGTCGGACACAAATGAAGGGGCAGTTTATGATGTGACCTCGGGACACATTAGGGAAAAATCTACTGATAAATCTGGCAAAAAAAGTCAGGTGGTAAATTTACATGATCTTTTTTTATGATAAAATTCCATGGGTGTGGTGGTAAATTTCAGTGTAGAGTTGTTAAATGTAATTATAGGGATGGTAAACTTCAATACATGATGATAAATTTACATGGGATGACGAATTTACATGGCTTGACATTTTTTGGTAGCAACTTTGGATCTTTTATCAGAATACTACCGAATGATTCCTTTTCTATTTGTGATGGTAAATTTGAGTACCAGATGTGTAAATTTACGTGGTTATGTATATAAGCCACATAAGTAATTCATTCATGTTTGACGATGAGATCTTGGTCCTAATTCGCACCACTCAGTTTCCGATGCCAAATAACATAAACGTGTTGGGGCTACGTCATGTCCGATGAGTAATAAAGGAAGCGAATTTGTGTGATCTCATTCCAAAAATTCAAAAATATGGTAAAGATCCCAGTGAAACCTTAAGATTCACTGGCAAATCAAATATTCAGTGGGAAAATTACGATCATCCACATATTATGACAAATACAATATCTTGTAGCATAAACATAGAAGATTTGTTAAACAATCAAATATTTCGACGAAGATTCTGGCCTATTGCCTGTAGCATAAACATGGAATATTCACTGGGATCCCAAAATTTCAGTCCCAGTTTCTGACAAATTACGGATTCCAACAAATACTTCTGTAGCATAAACATGAAAGATTTGCTGAAAAATAAAAACATGGAAGATTTCCGGGAAGATTTGCATGAGATATTCATTCTTATAAAGATTCCAACTAATAATTCTGTACCATAAACATGAAATATTTGCTAAAAAATTAAAACACAGAAGATTTGCTGGAAGATTTGCATGAGATATAAATTCTTAGGATATTCATTTTGGCCTATTACCTGTAGCATAAACATGGAATATTCATTGGGATGTCAAAACTTCAGTCCCTATTGTCGGCAAATTACATATTCCAACTAATACTTCTGTAGCATAAACATGGAAGATTTGTTGAAAAATTAAAACTTTAGACAAAGATTCCAGCCAATTGTAAATTCTGGCGCATATCCATAAAAAAATCCGGCCAATTAATTTCATAATCAGTTAAATTTTTTACTCTATTTAATTCCGTAATTCTAGCCATATGTATTGTTACGATTATAAACATACCAAATTAGGAATATGTGTTCTGAATTAAAAAAGGATAAGAGAGTAATCTAATACTCGAAAATAAGGGTAAACGTGTCAAACCATATAAAAATGGGATAAAAAGGATAAATTAATAAAGTGTATGGAATGAAACCCTACACTGTTAGAATAAATAGGATCCTGATTTAATTTATCCAAATTTTGTTATTTTATTTTTCTTTATCTTCCTTCCCCTAACTTCCAAACGAAGTGAACACATACTTTACCGACCATTTAAATAGTTTACCCTAAAAGAATCAAGAAAATTAATGCAATACCAATAAATTTTTTAAAAAGGCAAATATAATTCAAAGCAGACAATTTAGTCTAAATATAATCATTGAATCAAATAATGGAGAGAAATAAAGTCCACATTTTGGTCCTATATGAAGACTTTATACATTTTAAAAGTGATGTGGGAATTGATATATCTACGAACAACTCCAAATATATTCAATCAGGTGAATGTCAGTCCGAAGTGATTAGTGGAAAACTAAAGTGGAATTATACATCAATTAGAAAGAAAATTTCATATTTAACTTTCATTTTTTTGAATTATTTATTTATTTATGTTTTTGTTGTTTTACTAATTTTATGTTAATTTTTTATTAATTAGTATCCATGGTAAACACAATGCGTGTGTAAATATAATTTGGTAATTTTTTTAGTAGTTACGTAGAATAATTTTTCTTTTTTGCTTCAAGCATTTATTGGTTGAAAGTTAACTGTAAAATTATTTTTTGAAGAAAAAAGTGTGAACTAGCTTCAAAATTGATGTTCACACCAAAGGGAGCAAAAATTGCTTCCTCATGATGAGAAGAATAAAAAAAAGTAAGAAAAACTAAAATCAAAACTAAAAAAATTTACTAAATATAATTCAAAGTACGCAATTTTTTACACTGTCTTTTTTTAATTTTGTGGAAATTTAGTAAATATTTTTTATTTTTCTAATTATTTTCGGCACGGAGAACTAATCATCTGTGTAACTCTCATGCAAAATTAACAAAACCAAAATAAATTAAATAAGGACAAAAAATAAAATTTAAAACAAATTAGACCAAACTCGTCTACAAACACAACTTTCGTATACAGTTCCAATTAAAGATGTATCTGGAACTGTTTAATGTACGTGATACCTTTTATCATTTTATAAATCTTACGTATATCAAATGATTTCGAATACATCTGTATCTGAATTTATGCACACAAATTTATATTTGTAAACTTTCTCCTATAAATATCTATGTTTTCTTTGTTTTTTATAAAAACATTCAGGTGCTAATCAATGTGACATCGAGTTGTAGTGTACTTTTCTGTAGTGCACATGTAGTGCGGACAAAACGATATAATTTTGCTCGCTTTGTTCTCGAAACTACGTCGTTTTAACTTATCACGCGAATTGTTGTCAAAATGCATAAAATCAAAACGATATAATTTTAAAGACAAAATAAGCAAAACTACATTATTTTTTTGTATTACATAAATATTATAAAATAATATACTACAGTCGTTCCGAATCCTCAAATTACGGGATAGATTGAATTTTTTTTATTACATAAATATTATAAAAAAATATACTACAGTCGTCCCGAATCCTCAAATTACGGGATAGATTGAATGGAGCATGAGATTAAGTGGGACCACCACTAGGCGTGGTGTTTGTAATTCAAGTCGTGAGTTTTATAAAGCTGTATGTCTAATCAATTCACATTATCTTTGAAAAAAAATAGACAGTAGAAATTTTGATGACCATTTTTTAATGCAAAAAATGTGAATATATAGTTTATATTGCTATTTATTTTCCCGTCAATTATTTGTAAAATAAAATGTGATAGGTTCAAAAGTTAAATTAGAATCATTTCAATAAATGAGATTAATTGAAATAAATAACTTGAAATACTCAAATGAGATTCATGACGAGTCTCAAATATAGGATTTATTTGATTAGAGTGAAACTAGTGAAAAATGCATGAGATTATAAAAATGCATGAGATTATTTACTTACTTGAACTCTGGTTATGGTATTCATGAGATTATTTTATTACTTTGAAGAGAGATGAAATTATCATGTTTCTCTTGTATTCATATATTTTATTTTCTTTTTATATCCCATTCTATTTACATAAATACCAATATTAACTAAGAAGATGTTATGATCAATTATAAAAACATCACGCACTTACTCATATATATACATCATATTCTTATTTCTAAATAAATATATAAAAAAATTATAACTATTTATTCTACTATAATAAATTTCTCATTTATTATATTTTATTCTTATTAAATTTATTATATCCTTCTATATTTGGAAATGCTAACTATTCATAAGTTATGAATTGATATCTACAAAATATATATTAATATTCTTATTTCTTTAGTATTTTGTCTATATTAAGCAGTAATTAACAAGACCCTTTATATTTTAATTGTTAGCAAACGAATGGTTAAAGCAAAACTCTCAACTCCATCAGTGGACCACCAGGGAGATATTTATGTAGAACTGCACAGCCATTTTGTTATGGTTGGAAATATTTATGTAGAAGTCTCGACTTCATCCAATAAGACACTAATTTTAGATTGTGGTTATAGGACTAGATATATCTAAATTTTAATGCATATTTTACGAATGTTAATATATAATTTATAAATATTAATATATATTTTATAATTATTTATTGCCTTGATTAACATTTTCTGTACAGGGGTAGTATTTATGATGAGCATGGAGGGTTTTGCAGACGTAGGTAGAGATTGGAGTGAAGAGTGGTGTAGTCAAAAGTCAGCAGTATCGCAGTTTTTCATGGAATTTAAACAGTGCTGAGGAGTTCAGACTTCTGAGACTTGCTACTGATGATAGATGGCATTAGGTAGACAGCCTATGCTTCAAAGTTTGCAGTTATACAGCAGAAATCCTCTCTCTCTTTCTCTCTCTCTCTCTCTCTCTCTCTTCTCTAGCTCCATATTCACATGGTAACCAAACCAAGGGGGGTGTCTGTCTCCTAGTGCATTTCTTATGATTCCATTGGGGAAGATCTTGACCGAGAATTCTCCCCATTGGGAGTAGTCGTGGTATGCATGTGCCTCTCTTCTTATATATATGCATATAGCCTGTACCCCTGGTTTCTTAGCTATACAGACAAATTTTCAACCTCCCAATTTATAAAAAAAAATAAAGCCCAACATAGATTTTTCAATTTAATAAGGAAAATGATGCTGAAGTTTCTCTTTTTATAGCTAATGGATTCGGCTGATTTTGAGATAATTTTTAATTTAATGATGATTAATTTTTAAGATTTTAAAATTAATGATTGTATAAATTTTTAGTAATCTTTAATAATTAATTTCGGTAAAATTTGAACTCATGACCTTAGTCACACTTTCTTCTTCCACTAAACTAACTTATTGGGGTTAAAAAATGCTACTGAAGTTATTAACAAGGATTTTTTTTCATCAAATTATATAATATTATAGTAATTGTTTTTTTCCAAATTTTTATTAGATTTGTTTAAAAATTTCAATGCTGAAAAACAGAGTTTTTTGTTTATTGTCTTCGCCTTGTCTAAATTTTGTTCAGTCTATATTTTAATTGTTTTCGAATTAAGAACGGAGTGATTTTTTTTAGTTACGAAGGTTAGTTGTTCAAATTATGAAATAATTAAATTAATTAACTTAATGTGACAACTAAGTTTGGCCAAATTAATCTTTTTTTTTAAATTTTAAGTTATTTTGGTTCAATTTATGTATTTTTATAGTCTGACTTGTGAATATTTACATTCCAACTTGTGAATTACAAATGGTGCATTTCAAGAATTGAATGTGTACTGTAAAAAAAATGTTAAATAACATTTTTATTTTGGTCCATATTATGTATTTTTATATTCACTTTTCTTTGA
>JABCMJ010021930.1:0-17839 GCA_014822125.1 Arbutus unedo | reverse complement strand
AAAATACATAAAGATAAAAAAATATTCTAAAAAAATCACGTTTACTTTTCTTCTTGGATTGCTAACATTTTTTTTTTCAGTTTATGTATAACGGAACACTTTAAAAAATAAAAAATAAAAATATTTTTTTTAATAACCTAGCTCGCGATTGATCTTTAAATATTATTTTAGTCAACGGTGAATTTTTTTCAAAATAAAAATTTTCACAACACTAGATTTATTTTGGTACCACAAAACACTTAACATAAAAAAAAAATGAATGAAGGAGAGGTATGAATTTTTTGGTAAATTGACGAGGAAAAAAAATTTAAGTACCACGGAACACTTAAATATTTTTAATATTTAAATATTCTCCCTTAAATTTTTAAGTACCACGGAACACTTAAAAGAACAAAAAAAATTTATTTTTTCAATACTCGAGTCTACGGTTGATCTTTAAATATTTTTTTTAGTCAACTGATCAATTTTTAATATTTTTACAAAATAAGGCTAAAACTAAGTTCTCTCTCTAAAATCAAATCTTTAAAATAAGTATTACCAATATTGTACAAAATAACAAGAGAATGATTTTTTGGTCTTTAGACAGCCACATCCCCCTCCCTATTTTTTTGCAGGAGGGGTGAAAAGCAACTCTTTTAATTTATGTCACTTGTTGCATTAGAGACTTTCTCCTTACAAGTCTCACTACAATATTATGTATTCTATATATGAAGAGAGAGTGTTGAGCACACAAAATTACAGATTAATATGGCTCAATACATCCACTTTAGCATCTAGGCGTATAAAAAATCATCGTTCTATTTAATAGTGCATGCGTAGATGTCAATGCTCCCTTACAAGTTTTCAAGCGTTAAATACATGTCGGAAGGCTCAAGTACAAACCAAAGGTCAGGGACCAAGTACGACATCGTTTAAAATCCAAGAGAAGGCCCGGAGAGTAAGAGAAGAGAATTCGAAAGGGAAATTCAATTCCAAACCTAGTTGTTGAAACGCAGTCACCCAAACACAAATCAAACCATTTTCGAATCCCAAGATTTAGGGTAGAACGATGAAAAACTCTGACAAATTCGTAGGCTAGAACCGACAAAGATGGTCATAAATGAGGTGTCCAAGATCAGATAACGCACGAAAATAACCTTCGTCTTCAATTGATCTTTTGGTAAAAAATGAAGAATCAATTTTTTTATGGCGAGTTACGAAGAACTAAAACCTTCAACTTCAAAGAAGTGGGAGGCAAGAAAAACTAAAACTTTTTCGAACGGGAGGAATAACTTGGAGCCTCGCACTCCCCCCAACAAAAACACCTCCAAATTAGTAAAACACTCGCCCCTTCTTAACTAACACCTTACATAATCCAGAGGCTTAACTAAGAACCCCATAAGGTCGCAAACAAACACTGCCTTTGTAACGACTTAAGATTTTAATAAAAATAAAATTATTTTAAAATTCATACTCAATTACTTATTTAGTTATTTGTATTTATTTGAACAGCTAAGATTGATTGAGTGATCGACGATTGTGATAGGTGGTGCACGATATTGCGATAGGACGAGCAACACCGAAGAACTTTTCTTATTCTTCTTCAATTCTAAGGTTAATGAGAAATCAATTTTATTTGGCAGCATAATGAGGTTTATTGATTTTAATGAAAAAAAAAGAAAACCAAGTTTGATATTGGTTTAATGGTGTGTTTATGGCTTATAATTGATTTTGGTGGAGAGATTTATGAGGAATTTTATTTCTCTTGCCTATAAAATCCAATAGGCATTCTTCTACTCTTTCATTTTTCGTGGTCAGTTAAGAGATCAAAGAGAATGTTAGGTTCTATTACTCAATGATAAAAAGACATGTGATAAATCAAAGTTTAACAGGATAGAAATCAAAATGACATAAATACCATTCTGAGTTTACATTTTATTCAATGTCAACTAAACAGAACTCCTATAGTTAAGGCAGCCAAACACCGCCATAGTCTTCTTCAACAGCTCTTGGCTTTTTCTGCTTGGGTGGATTTTTCTATTGCTCTTCAACATCTGGTATGAAACGCCAGAGATAGATAAGTTGCTCCGATGAGTAATAAAACTCAGTAGTGAAAGTCACCCAAAAATCGAACCCAAAAAACAAACATACAACTTGATGTAACAATGCTAGAGTAACAAGTGCAATAATAGTTGGACAGTGAAGTAAACACTTAGATTTGTTATACTTTCATTTTTTTAATGTTTCTTGGAACTCTCTTTTCTCCCAGAATTTCAATCTTACCCGACTTATTTAACGTAAAGTATTTAGTTGAGATTGACAAGTCCTTACCTAAGTAAGGAAGAGACTTTCTACTGTCTACTTGAGTCAATAACTACCTCACTCTAACTAGATCTGACTGAATACGTGGCTTCGTCAAGTTAAGTACCAATGAACCTTAGGCACTTCCCCTTTATCGGCTCAAGAATGCCTAAGACACTGATCGCCACTCCCTCGGAGTCCAGAGCTGTCGACATAGACGTCCCTAAAGTCACTTCCAACGGTGTACACCCATCTCCTAGTTGGGGTCCTTAAAATCAACAAGCGGGACGATACTAGGTGGGACTTAAACCCACATGGAATAATACTTGGGATGACGCCCAAAACAACACTTGGCACGACGGCCACCAACACTGGTTTAACAACTTTTCATTTAATGTCTCCTACTTGTTCTCTACACATTTTCACTATTTATAATGTTCAACCAATACTGTCCGTTGCCTTGTTACGAGTGACATTCGAACTAGCGTCCCTAACTTAAATTCTAGGTTTTCACAATAGCCCACAATCAACGTAAGTTCATTATAGTATAGTCTAGTAGCACGATGACTATATTAAGTCAAACTAGCAATGCAAAGTCCATGCCACTACTTTCCACTAGCATGAATAGTTAGCACGGTGGTTGTAACTCCAACAGTTAATCACACCCTGGGTAGCACAACGGTCGTACCCGAAACATCTAGATTAGTACCTCAATCCTACTCACAAATATTGAGCGTTTTCTCAAATTATAATTTTTTTGAAATTTGAATTTAAATAGTTAATTACTTCCCTTTGCACAACTTATTGATTGAAATCTATATCTAATATAAAATAGTTGATTGATTCCTTAAATAATCTTGACTAATTACTTAACTAATATGATTAATTTCTTAACTAATCTGATTTAAAGAATTCTTTGAGTAATTCCTTAAATGATATGTAATTACTAAAATTGCACAACGATTCATTAATTGCACAATAGTTTTTTTCTCTACAAATCTTTAATGATTTTTTGAATAATCTGGTTTATTTGATATTATAATTACTTAACTAATTTTTTTCATAATGAAAGAAATTATTAAGAATGCCACGTGAGCGATTCTTACAAAAAATCGGCATGCAATAATATATAGTATAGATCATTTCTATATATGTCTTGATATATTTTGAGTTTAATATTTACAAATATTGAGTCTCAAATTATAATTTTTTAAAATTGAATTTAAATAGATAATTGTTTCGATTTGCACAACTTATTGATTGAAATCTATATCTAATATAAAATAGTTGATTGATTCCTTAAATAATCATGAATAATTAATTAATTAATCTGATTAATTCGTTAAATAATTTGATTGAAAGAATTCTTTGAGTGATTCCTTATATAATATGTAATTACTAAAGTTGCACAACGATTTTTTCCTCTACGAATCTTTAGTGATTTCTTAAATAATCTGATTTATTTGATATTATAAATAATATGAAAGAAATGATTAAGAATGTCATATATTGCTCTCAAACCGACTCTCACGAAAAGTCGTTCTACAATAATATATAGTATAGATAATTTCCATCAATTTCAGGAAATATTTTGAATGTAACATTTACAAATATTGTGTGATCTCTACGATTTTTTTAAAGTTGAATTTAAAGAGTTAATTTTTTTCCTTTGCCCAACTTATTGATTGAAATTTATATCTAACTAGCATGAAACCCGTGCTATGCACGGGTGATAAACCTTATGACAACATAAATAATTACTTATGTAGAAAAACTAATATTAAAATTAATAATAATAAATAAAAATATATAACTAAAAACAAAAACTAAATTAGCATCGGTCATAATGTAAAAATACCATCAGATCCGTGTTACTGATATGCACATTTCGCACATATACTCGAATATTATAATAACTTTTATTCTTTTATCTTAAGAGTAAAAAATATTCAAAAGCTACAAATATTCACTAAAGATGAAAATAATCTAAAGTAGACGTATTAAATAAGAAATTTCTTGTCGAGATACGAACCAATAATCCATAATAAATTGATGCAAAATAAAAAATACAAAAAATAATTAAATAAAAATAAAAAATAATTCAAAAGAAAAGTTGGGCCAAATTGGTCATCTAATAAGGAATTAAATCAAACAACCTTTCAAAGTCCTAAAGCATGTGAAAGTTAGAAAATATGCAGAAAAAATATTAATCTATTGGATTCAAAATTTAAAATCAAATCAAACCAAGCATTAAGTTTGGATTAATTATGATCGACAACATGTTTAAATTTTCTCGAAAAGATATATTTAAAGTGTCTTAAAACCTTTAAATTATTGTCACTAAAATTAATTTTGGTATAGCTCTTAAATTAATATTCATTTTTTTGTAATTGTCACGTCGTATTTCAAATTCAAAATTTTTACGACTAAAAAGTAAAAAAATAAGGAAATAAGAAAAACGTAAATATTTAAAAGAACACTGATTAATAGTGCAATTTTCAATTCTTTTTTCTCCCTTTTGTCAGATCATTATGCATTTACAATTAGTTTAACTGAGGGAGAAAATAAGGACAAAGTTATAACTTAAATAAAATGTACGGACATGCGAATAAAAATAATTTTTTTGTCTAATGTTGATGTATTTGTTTTTCACTAACAATATGAAGGATACCTACGAGTCTACGACATATATATAAAGAGTTGATGATAAATTCATGCATATTTTGCATAAATTTATCATTAAGAGAAATATCTTTGTCAATCTAATTATTTCTTTGACTTTAATTTCAAAACTAAACTACTTAACCGCGCAAGTAAAAATTGCATAAATAATTAATCAACCCATGGATTTTAAAGATGAGCAATTTTATAGTGGGTAAAAAAATGTTAACCTGTCTAGAATGAGTTGGTTAAAATATGATCTAAATTTACTCAATCTGATCTATGTACATCCTTGCTATGACACCGTCGGTCTACAGTCTCATTAATAATAGTAAATACCATGTGGTTATACAAATTTATCCTGACTATAATATTATACTTTTTGGAATTTTTTTCAATAAAAATACATTTATAAAAAGTAATAGATGTAGAAAAAAAGAGGTGATATTTTTTTTTTATAGAAAAATTAGAGTTAGGGGCATGGAAGACATGTGATCGTAAAAAATTTATTTGTTTTCAAGAACACGTAAATTATGTGCAATAATATATAGTATAGATATAAACTAGTTGATTGATTTATTAAATAATATTTACCAATTACTTAACTAATCTGATTGATTCCAATTTAAAAAATTCTTTGAGTGATTCGTTAAATAATATGTAATTATTGAAATTGCACAACGATTTTTTCTTTTACAAATTTGTAGCGATTTCTTAAATAATCCGATTTATTTGATATTATAATTACTTAACCAATTGTTTTCATAATGAAAGAAATTATCAAGAATATTACGGTAACTCTCATAAAAAATCGTCCAACAATAATAAATTGTATAAATTTTGATATCAGTTTTGGGTACATTTTGTATTAAATAGCAAGGCATGGGGCATGATGCGGGCGAGCTATAAAGAAATAAATGTTAGGACGTGTTTGATTACCTTCTTATCAGACTCTCACATGGTGCAGGTGCCTGCCTATTTCCAAAGAAAAGATCTAAGGACACAAATGTATCGGGGCACAGATGTGTTCTGAGCCGTTAAATGCATATAGAGTTCTTGATAGATTAAGGGCTTCACGTGCATCTAACGATTATAGACACATCTGTATCTGGATATGTCCGAACACATCTGTATCCATAGCATTATTCATTTCCAAATCATTGTCTTAATCTTTCTATTTAAAAATTCCTTACTTTTTAATTTGGAAAAATAATTTACTACCTGTGCTTTCTATAATGTATTTTTTTTTTCTTTTATGGAAGTTTTTATAATGTATTCAAGTCAAACAAGGCGTGTAAGAGTAGCACGCGCGTCTACTTTTCTTATCTGTTGTTGGAAAGTTTGCAATAAATTACACGAATGTCCATTGTTTATGCTAATTTAGAAGACTTTTATGTAATTTAATCTATTAAAAATACAAATTAAATTAGTGCATTCATTTTCCAAACTTGAGTTAGTAGAAGAAAATAGATAGAAGGAGGAAGAAAAAAAGTACATAGTCGCTATTGTGGGCTACTAGTTTTTTATTGTGCTTATGTAGGAATAAATTATGCTACCACTAACCCTATCTAATGTATGATTTTAGGACATGTTAATAAAAGAATAAAGTAAGTCAAACTTTAAATCTTTTATTTAAAAATATTAAATTTAATACAAATGATCGTTTCTTGACAAAATATATAAGTTCGGAAATAAAATTACTGATAAAAAGTACATCAAAAAGACTTTTTAAAGAAAGTTAGAATAACTCTAGGCTAACTAAGTGAACTAAGGCTCGACAGTGTCATCTTTTGGAAAGGTATCCTCCTAGAGGGGTTATTTGGGTTCCGCTTCATCTTCATTCATATCTGGCATGAAACTCCAGGAGCAAAAAGAGAGATGCATCATGAGTTTTGACACTCAATAAGAAAATCATATTCTTTATATTCTCTTTTTAATATTTGGAACATTATGATGTATAATTATAAATGAACAATAAAATCGAAAATGGTAACACGTAAGTAGTGAAATAATTGTCAAGAAGTCGAGTCTCGTATGACTAGTCATATCACACTATTCCAGGTACTATCAGAGTTCTCAATTCAACCAAATCAAGTATGACAACGCCATATCACATTTTATTATTAAATCTCAATATGGTATTCTCACTAAATAACGATCTTGATCTCTTTGCTAACCGTGTTTCCCGACCACTATGTTCACATTCGTCATGCTTTCAATCAATATGTTCAGCCTAAACACTATATATTCCCTTATCATGCCAAAATCAATTACGTCTAACCCACTTGACGACCACTAGATTGAATTAAAAGCATGATAAGTTTAATATAACATGGCATGAGTATAATTTGGCTAAGTGCATGACACGGTTAAATGCACAAATTGAATAATACATCACTTGGATCTATCACACCTCTAGTTTAGCCAAAGTCCGGTTCAAGTCGTATCACGACTCAAGATAACTAAATATATTCTCACAAAGAATATACTCACAATGATATCCAACGTTCACAATTTCCACAAGCTTTCAGAGTCGCATCCACAGGACACCCAAGTATCAATTATCAATTCAACATTCTAAGTTTGCAAATCCATACTTAAATATCCAACTAAAACATGCTTTCAATGTGATCATGCGATTTGTTTGCATAACTAAGCATACATTTTAATCATGGCATAACAATATGGAGAGATGTGTCCATGAAATAGGAGTAGCATTCTAACATGGTAAGATGACATGGCATCATACAAAATATGAATTTGAATAGAAATCTAATTATGACTTTAACGAACTAGCATGGCTTAAGGTCAAGTGACCCTAACGTCATAGGTATTAGAACGCGTAAAGATTTGCTAATTGATTTAGAACATGATCTCTAAGTTAGAGTAAATCATCCGGTTGAAGTTTGAGTTTCTATGTAGTGACCTTAAATTTTTAAATACATTTTTCCAATAATAATTAAATTTTTATATTTTAAATTCGGAATTCAAAAATTAAGAGCTCTGTCAAGCGAGCTTGAGGCCATTAATGGAGGGATTCCGTCTCATTTCGTATTAATCAATGGTTATGGAGGATTATTATGTATCTTAATACGATTGTTACTCATTAAACGTAGTTGGGATAATCATTTGTTACAAAATTTTGCGTGTTAGAATTATCAGAAAGTTTTTGAGAGTTTTGGAGTGTTCTTGGTATTGGAGCTTCTATCCATTTGAAAATCATCAAGTCCGAAGGGGAATCGTTGCTTGTTCTTCAGATTAAGATAGGGGGAATCACTTTCAATCCTTAAGTTACGATTTACAGTAAATAGATTTGTTGATTTTTCATTGAGAAACATGTTAGGTTTTTTCATTCATCTTTATTTACGCATGAAATTGGTTATAATCGAAGGTGGATCGAAGAAATTGACAAGGGGTTAATGTTTTTCGATCTCTAAATTAAGTTTCTGTTTGCTAGTTCAATTTTTGTTTTTAAATTAGAATCATAGTTGTTTGTAGCAGAAAACCTAAAACTCAAATCTGCTGGAAAAGACAACGAGCTCTAGGCTGTTCGCGTGACCTGTCTAATTTTTTACAGATTCTAACTTTTTGAAACATAATTCGGAACCTAATATTTTTGCAGACCACTCGAGCAAGCTCTAAGCCCCTCGAGCAATCTACTAAAATCCAACAAAATTACAAAATGTCGTCCGGACATTTCAGACAAAAACTATAGACTGTTGTCACTACTGATTTGTATGATTACACAGCATATGCATCCACAAACACATTATGTGTTCACGGGTCCCTGTGGGGTTCATGTGTAAGTGATGGACGAACCTTAACCATGATCTATTTGTTATCGTACGTTAAAGGTGTCGTGAATATGTTTACGGTTGTGAGTAATTACGTTGCATATTTATATATGTTATTATAATACTGGTGTTTCGAGTTCAGCCGTTGTGTTGTTTGAGCTATAAAGGTTAGTTGTAAACATAGTCATCGTGCTGGATTGTGAAGAAAGTGTTAAGGTTGTCGTACCATTAGATTAATGAGGTCGTTGTGTCAACAATTGAATGTAGCTAAGTTGTCGTGCTATCAAACTATAGTAAGTAAATTATACTGTAATTTGGTGAATTATGTGAAAACTTAGAATTCACATAAGAAACAAGTTCGAATGTCACCGTAACAGGATAGCAGAGGGTGTTACGTGAACATTATAAGTAGTAAAAATGTGTAAAGACAAGTAGGTTCGTAAAATGAAAAATAGATAATTAGTGGTTGTCGAGCCAATTGTTGAATTGGTCGTCGAGCCCGGTGTTGAGTTATGAGCGTCATCCCAAATTTGTGTTCCATGTGAGTTAGAGTTCCACTAGGCGTCGTCCTGTTTATTGATTAAGGACGCCAACTAGAAGATTGGTGTATTCAGTTGGAAGTGATTTCGGGATACATTTGCGTTGACAACTCCGGACCCCGAGAGAATGATGACCTTGTCTTGGGCATCCTTGAGCCTGTAAAAAAAAAGCAGCTAAGGTTTGTTGATACCTGACTTGGCAAATCTACGTATTTGGTTGAGTCTAGTTAGAGTGAGGTAGTTATTGGCTCGAGTAGACAATAGAAAGTCTTTTTTTTGCCTCAATAAGGACTTATCCATATTAACTGAGTCCTCTGCTCTAGATAGTCCAATAAGAATGGAATATCGAGGGAAAATAATATTTCTAAAAACTCTAAAATAAAACAGGAGCATAACAAATCTACGTGTTTACTTTCCTGCTTTGTTGTTATCGCACTTGTTAGATTTCCTATTATATATCTGTATTCTTCAGGTTTGGTTTTTCGATGACTTTTTCTTGCTGAGTTTAATTACTCATCGGAATAATTTCTCTGCCCCTAATATTTTATATCAAATGTTGTGGAACAGTTGGATTATCCACCCAAACATGAAGAGCCGAGAGCTACAGAAGAAGACTTTGGTGACATTACCTTATTCTTAGAAGCCTCGTTAACTTTATTTTCAAATAAGAAAGGTAAACCTTAAGGGATATTTATGTCATTTTTACTTCTACAATTTTAAACTCTGATTCACTTTATTTTGTGTTTTATCAATAATAAAGGGCATTTTACTCAATTCCTTTTGAAATTGTTTCACGGATAATGTTTCGAGAAATTGTTCCCAATTGCGTGTGAAATGTTTCTTCCATTTGTTACCAATTTATAATGGTACTAGACCCTAGGCTAGAATATCATGCCAAAGCAATCCCCAACAATGAATTTGGGAACAATTTGAACTTCATAAAATCACTATTAGCCAATTATCCACGTTGGGCTATGAATCTAGCTATGTATTCTAAGGTCAAGTTGTCCTTCGTCCCCATAAAATAAAGTAAATCCATGGATTTTAAACCCTCTAGGGAATTCGTATTAATGATCAATCCATTTTGGATATGATTTTCTATAAACTAAGGTTTAACTACATGTGAATTTTTTTTAAATTTCTCCATATATTTACTCTTGGTATGATACCGACCTCTAACGGTTCCTTATGGTTCCTCACTCACATATCCTCAAGACCCCACAAACTGTAGACTACAACTAAGTCACAGCCCAGCCGCTAACTCAAGGCTTAGCTCTGACTGAGGGGGGTATTAAGGGACCACTTACCAACAAGAAAATGGGGCTTGAGACGTTGACTCATACAAAACAAAATATTCACAAGTTAAAGCAGTCGGCAATTGCTGACGACCACTCAAACAAAAATAAGTTGATACAAATCAATGATTAAGTATGGGACAAACTAATACCATATTTCAAAACAACCATTCAGATAAAAGTAAATTGGCTGAGGTCGACGATCATTCAAACAAAGATAAAATTGGCCCCTGCCATTTCTAGATTTCCAGAAAGCAATAAAAATTTAACGAAGTATGTAACTTTTACACCAGTTGACGATCGTTGCAAACAAGTAAGAAAAATATGTCAGTTTCAACCAACCATAGTTTGATGGGGTTCCACTAAATTATTACATAACCCGAGCTCACACATGAGCCTATGGATCAACTACCCCTTCAGTTGATGTCAAGGTTCGATTTTTGACAGCTCCATTTGTATTAGGAAGCACCGAGTCCTCAGCCAGCATCAGGGCTCGAGTGAGAGTTGGACTGAGGGGTCAACAGGGGCAGCAGGCTTCTTAAAAGATGGGATCTGCTCGTGCAACGTAGAGCCCTCTGGCACTTGAGCCTCCTTCAGGGCTCGAAGCCAGCCATTCTTAAAGGTACTCTACAAGAGCTCGACCAGCTCAGCATTAATCCTCTTTATCTCCTTTTGGTATTTACACTCAACCTCGGCATATCCATCATCGTAGCCCTTGGAGTCCACCTTCTTGGCCATCTCCACATCTTTGGCCTTAAGAGCTTTGGACAATGCCTTAGCGTTCTCCTCGACCTCGAAGACGACGGCCTGAGCCACATTCCTCTCCTTCTGCATCTGAGTCTTCTCTTTCTACTCATTCTCGTGAAGAGCTCGAAGAGCCCGAGTCTAATTGACACTCCTAAGAAGCCTAGCCTTCATCGATATAAGGAGCTGACAGGACTACAACACAAGCAAAAAACACAAAATAAGAGATAAACAACAATGACGACGACGACAATGATAAGAGCAAGGCTAGTCGTACCTTCACCAGCTCAGAAAAAGCAACCTCCATACCCTTCGGTAGGTTCTCAGGGTCCTTAGGCAATAGCGTACTCTCGACTAGGGCAAAGGCAGCATGCCACGTCATATCCACCAAATCTTCGACGTTCAGTTGCTGATTGGCAAGCAGAAATTGTGTCTTGAACTTTGGAAGGGGAACTCCCTGCTCCGAAGGACTAGTCTTGGTAGCCATTAGTGTCGTCGGAGGAGGAAAAGAATGAGGAGGGTGGCTTTGCTGGGCGCTCATCTCAGTTGGCCGAGCGTCTCCTTTCTTCCTAACCTTCTTGGGTTGACCTGACTCTTGAACACTTTTTCTCTTTTGAGAATCGGTCTGATCTCTGCTCGGTTCAGTAGAAAGGTCAGTCGTCAGCTCCAAAGTCGTAGCGTCTTTTGCCTTGCGCAGTATCCGATCAATTTATGCAAATATCAACCTCAACTTTGCATCACTGAGACTAACTGACGGATTATAACCGGAAGAAAAATAAAAAATGTCGGTATCTGAAGACATAGGGATAACAGTTTCGAGTGTAGACTCCTTTCTTGGTTCCCGTATAACGCCGAGCGAAGGGCTAGCGTGCAATTGGTTTACTGTGTTGACTAGCTTTGAGGCTCGGCCACCAACAGTAGCCTTAGGACTGTTGGAGTCTACTTCGCCTATGGCACCTCCATTACTGTTGCTGGAGTCCCCTCGGGATTTAAGCTTCGATTTGTACTAGTCTACGTACCCTAGCAGCATGGTGCAATCTCGATGTCTCCTCCGAATGGTGAGTGCTCGGTCGATCTGTGCTCTCAATGCCCGGTTCTTTAGCTGATCTACCACCTTCTTTCCTGCGATGAACAACAAAACTATCATGAGTCAAAAGCAAAAGATTGAGCACTACAGGAAAGCACAAGATACGTTGATCTTACCCGCATACCCAATCACCCTGGGGATCGGATGGAAGCGATACTCGCCAAGGGTGAACTCGAACTCCCCTCTGACGATCACGAAGTTGTTCGCATATTTGTCGGAGTCCGACAACCCCTTGATTAGTCTTCTCTGTCCGGTTTAGCAGCTAAGATATTTCCTCTTAGCTTCCTTATTTTCGCTCACGAAGTAGAGGGTCCTCGATTTCAAAGGATAGTTGGTACCTCTCCTTTAACTCAATGACCCCCATGACTGAGAGGGGGTCAATTGAAGGGTGTTCAGCATTTGCCGAAGAAAATGATGGAAGGGGAATCGCATCCCCCTTCAATAATCGCCATTAGTGGCATGATGATTTAAAACTTGTCGGTGACAGGGTTTTCGTTCTGCCAAACTAAGTCTATGAAAGTGTTGTCGGGAATGCCATAGGTCTGGCGAAAGTCGGCCAGACTCTCAGGATCATCGAAGAAACACGTGTATCAGTTCCTGCTTGAGTATGACCCCACAGCCTTCGATATTACTACGACGTTTGGTAATCCATCAGAGCCACTCAACTTGGGCTCTTCAGCATTGGAGGACAGCATCTAGGCTGAATCCACTTCGAACTCATACATCCTATTAAAAACTACATGGGTGTTAAAAAGTTACTAAGGCATGGCACTCAGTGTATGACTCAGGATATGTTCGGCCAAAAGCAAAGCCCTCGACCACTAAGTTAGGCTGATATGACAGCCCAAGCAGTGGTCTCACGCAAAAACCCAAAAAATTGCATTTAAAACGTGCAAATAATGTCTCAAAATAAAAAAAGAGAAGAATCAAGCAACCATACCAATTTCTCAATTGTGAATGAAGATCTGAGGATCGAAGAGGTTGAAGTCATTGGATCGAGAATGAAAATGTAGGAAGTCATGAGAGAGAATGAAAAGTAAACCTTCTCTATCCTAACACTGGCCTATTTATACCAAGGCACGAAAATCAAAGCATCGCACGCTAGAAATGAAGCGTTTCATTTTCAACCGTTGGACCAAACGACGAGTGGCTGCATCTTTGTGGCTAACGATTTGTATGGATCGTCATTGGCCATCCTTCGGCATTAATAAGGTTTGGCTCTAGCTTTTGGGAAATCAATCTCTCTTTATCACCAGCTTTGATACGAAAGAATTTAGGGGTTATTGTAATAGGCCAAAACACACAATAATGGGCTTTCGGCCCACGATCATCCTTGGCCCATCTGCGCTCGACCTGAGTTGGGCTAGGCCCAAGAACTACATTATTGATTCTCAGTTTATAGGCTGAATGACCCACGGTCGAATCCCTGGCCACTCTCTCTCATGGCCCCTCACTTACACAGTTGGCATCTATCTTCGATCACTCTCGACCCTCGGCCATATGGCGTTCGACATAACCACATAAAAGGCGTGCCCTCCACGTTCTGGTAGTTACACAAAGGAACGTGGAGAAGATAGTTACGGGACATGCGGACGTACCCGCCCGGTCCGCACGGAAGTGGGACACGTGGCAGGACCACCGTGATTCCCGGACTACGGTGCTACATTCTCAGCCGAAGCCTCCGGCAGGCAATTGGGTTCCTACTCTATAAATACTCTAGGGATCCTTCTTCAGGTACACGTGCATATACTCACACTAGCTCTTATTTTTAAATTATTTTTGCTCTCATTAAAAGGCTAACTTGATCGTCGGAGTGTCCGTCGAAGACCCAACCCTGGTCGGTACTAATTTAATGTCAAATGTTTTGCAGGATTAGCAAGAGAGTTTACTACATACAATTGGAAAGTCTAATTCGAATTCAAGACTCGACACACACACACACACCTTACACTTGGAAGAAAATGGTCATTTTCTTTCCATATTCTCAGGAGCAAACTAGGTATTTGTTAAAAAAAGTGTCAAATTTTTAAAAAAGAAATTAAATTTGGAGGAATTCAAATAATAAAAAGGCAATTGTAAAGAGGATAAACTAGTATTATTAAAATATTGAAGAGACCAAAATACTGATTGATATTACGATTACCAAATATATGTCAAGAAAATGGAATTACTAAAAAGTTTGCAAGCGACATTGCCTATTTTGTGAGATAAGGTTATAGAATTTTCATGGAGAAATTTTTTTAATAGCACTAGTCAAATTATATGTATACAAAAGTATATTTTTTTAAGAACGACTGCTGAGTACGAATGAACGAAGTTTAAATTGAGACGTTGAATTTATAAATTCTTTCTTTTACAAAAATATCAACAAGTGTAATTTTGTATGCGATTAATTAGGTATACATAGGTGGTAAGAGATTTTTATAAATGAAATTGTAAGATTAAAGAAATTATTAAAGAAATTGTAAGATTTTTATAAAGAAATTGTAAGATTTTTATAAATGAAACATGTTATATTATTAAAGAAATTAATTTTTGATCAATATATCTTAATACAGAGACACAAATCATTTATCAAAAGAGAATTTTTTTCGAGATAATTTAAAACCCATTAGAATCATTTCAAACTTTCTATTTTTACTTTGTGTGATAAATAATTGAAAAAAAAATGCAGTTGTGGTCCACACATTATTAGCAATATTTAATTACAAATCATAGTGTTAAACACAAAATAAAGTCATGTATGTAGAAAATCAAAGTTTCCAATCCCCACAAATCTCTCACACCATTACCAATTTCCACGGTGTAAAATTGAGGAATTAATCCCTAAGAAATTACCCTAAAAATCTCCTCCACGCATCTCTAACAAACCCTAACCCCCAAACTTGAAATCCCTCTATCTTCCTTCATCCATCGCTCTTCCTCCCCAAATAAAGAACTCCCTCACACAGAAATTACAGGTTAAATAATGAGAAGGAAAATGGAGGCCTGCATTTCAAGGTAGTCTCCCAACCAACCAAAGTTATTCCCAGTAGATAGATGGATGGCTCTTTGTTTTTATCGTACATTTACCTTTCATTTATTACGCCCAAACTTTAATTCCTGTGGGTAATGATGAGGGAAAACCCCTTGATTATGACTCAAATCAATGGAATTAACCCATTTCGTTAATTACAGGTTCTGTTAATATCGACACTTAGCTATATACTCTCTCTCTCTCTCTCTCTCTCTCTTCACAATCAAACAGTCCCTCCAAGAAACCAGAAGATTCCACAAATAAAGAAAAAGTTGAACACCACCGTCCACACCCCTTTTGTTCCTTTTTCCCTATCATCAGCTTCAACAAAAATACCCAATTGATGAAGAAATAGGAACTACCCAGAATCTAAGCCCTAGATTTTCCTCCGCATTTCATTGAAGGAACAAGGAAAATCACACCCATAACCTGAAAAAAGAAAAAGAAATCTAGGGTTGTGATTCAAATCCAAGATTTTCCAAGAACCTATTGTCAAAATGAAGCAATTGTCCCACATTGATAGTGCCCCATCAACCCCAGGCAAGTTCAAGATGGAGAAATCTCCATACATTCACAGGCTCAGGTTCCACTCTCCTCTAGCCAAGCTCACTTTCTGGTCCTTCGTGTTCTTGGGCTTGATCTTGGTCTTCTTTTTCCGATCCCCATCTTCCTCCCCACCAGTCCCCTCAGATCTCTCCCGCCGGTCCCTCAGGACCCACTCCTGGGGAGGACCTGCCTGGGAAAAACGGGTCCGGTCCTCGGCCCGCGTCCGATCCAGTAACGGGATCTCTGTCCTCGTCACCGGCGCCGCAGGGTTCGTTGGGACCCACGTGGCGGCGGCTCTCAAACGCCGGGGCGATGGCGTCATTGGGCTTGACAACTTTAATGATTACTACGACCCGGCCCTCAAGAGAGCTCGTCAAGCCCTATTGGAACGATCAGGTGTTTTCATTGTCGAAGGAGATATCAATGATATGGCACTGTTGAACAAGCTTTTTGAGGTTGTGGCATTTACCCATGTGATGCATTTGGCCGCACAAGCTGGTGTGAGGTATGCAATGGAAAACCCTAGCTCTTATGTTCATAGCAATATTGCTGGTCTCGTTACTATTCTTGAAGTATGTAAATCAGCAAACCCACAGCCTGCAATTGTGTGGGCATCGTCTAGTTCTGTCTATGGACTCAACACAAAAGTACCTTTTTCGGAAAAAGATAGAACTGATCAGCCTGCTAGTTTATATGCTGCAACAAAGAAAGCTGGTGAAGAAATTGCACATACTTATAATCATATATACGGGCTTTCGCTCACTGGGTTAAGGTTTTTTACCGTTTATGGGCCTTGGGGAAGGCCGGATATGGCATATTTCTTCTTTACTAGGGACATGTTAAAAGGGAAGTCAATACCTATCTTTGAGGCTTCGAATCATGGGACTGTTGCCAGGGATTTTACCTACATTGACGATATTGTCAAGGGTTGTTTGGCAGCATTGGATACTGCAGAGAAGAGTACTGGAAGTGGGGGGAAGAAGAAAGGGGCAGCTCAATTGAGGGTTTTTAATTTGGGGAATACTTCACCGGTGCCAGTTTCAGATCTTGTGAGCATTTTGGAGAGGCTTTTGAAAGTGAAGGCGAAGAGATCGATTATGAAGTTGCCAAGGAATGGGGATGTGCAGTTCACTCACGCAAATATAAGCTCTGCTCAGAGGGAGCTAGGTTATAAGCCTACAACAGATCTTCAGACGGGTTTGAAAAAGTTTGTCCGGTGGTATCTCAGTTACTATGGTTCTAGAAAGAAGAGTTCCCAGTGACACATTCATTCAGTTGTGTGGTACGTTGTTGTCGATTCTTATTCGTTTCAATTCATATGATTGTTTTGTTAACCGGTTTATGTTCTTTTTTCGATTATTTTGGTACGTATATCTTTAACGATGCCATACGAGGGGGGGGATTTGATTTCCACGGTGAAGGAATTTTTTGGTTGTTGCTGGGCATCCTGAGCTGTATCATAAGAAAAATTCAGAACCAAACAATCTCTTAAATTCTGGTGAATGTAATGTTGTAGTTCTATCATTGTAGAATTCAAGACTGATAGAACCTTGGCTGATTGGTGGACTTGTGTCATCGCTATGGAATTGCAATAAAACAGCACACGGTATTTTTAGATCTTCTGATCCCTTTAGAACCCTTGAATTTAGATCTTCTGGTCCCTTTAGAACCCTTGAAATTGGTAGCGGTGGCTGATTTATTTTGGCGGTTCACCTAGTAGCACCTTTTCTGCTGTATTTAGTTTCATATGAGAGCCTGCATTGAACTGCATTTTGCCTCGAGTGCATTAGCACTTGCACTTTCTGTTTCTTGAGTATATATTACTGGCTTTTTCTTTGTTATGCCCTTATTTTATAATATATGTTTATGATGACGTC
>JABCMJ010021927.1:0-21416 GCA_014822125.1 Arbutus unedo | reverse complement strand
TTTTCGAGAATAAAATTTAAAAAACACGACCAAAAGAAATTCGAATGAGCGGTATTGATCACTTTTTGCTCCCAAAATTGAGAGAGAAGGGGATAAGAAGGAGTAAAAATAACAAAATACTTCCCCTCCACTCTTGGATAATTTTTGGGGAGGTCAAAAGTGACCCAAAAATTATCCGGGATAAAACCTCTAATTGGGCAAAATATATCGGGAGTAAAAAACAAAAATGATACACACACATCACTTTACACATTATTTTTGCACATCACTCAAAACTACGTCATTTTGTGTTAAGAAAAAATCATATTTAAATATATTTGGGTCTTCCTTAACACAAAACGACGTAGTTTTGAATGATGTGTAAAAATAATGTGTAAAAGTAATGTGTATGTAGCACTATTGGGTAAAAAATTAAAAAGGGAACACTTAACCCATCTAAATCATGCCAAAACCCCTAATAAGGAGTGATAATTTTTGGAGGGGACTTTTCCCATCCAAACAGACACTAACTATAAATATTTATATTTCTAACATTATTTTTATTTAGATGGTTTCCAACCTACTCACAAGTTTTTTAAACAAATTACATAATGTTGTGGCCTGGCATTTTGAATATTAATTTTTATTGTTTTGATATGGAACACTCTGACTAGTTCTTCAAATTTTATTTAATTAATAAATAAGTTAGTATTATTTAGTTTTGAAATGTATGTATAACAAGGCATAAATCTTATTTTTAAAGCATTTCCAACACAATTTTCTAAGGTTTGTTAGATAAAATTTAGTCAAATGCACTTCACCTCGAATGTTGGATCTAGTAGACCTTCGTTCGCCTGTTTCATAAATTTGGGCACTTGAAGCATTTTATAAGTTCAATAAACTCGTTAATTAGCTAGACATTTTAATTATTTATTTATTTTTTACTAGTTACATCTAATTAATCATTAAAAACTAGTCAAATCAAAAACTATCACGTCATCAACTATTTTATAAAATGTGTTTATTTATCATTTTATAGAATTTAATTAGACAAAATACTTAATAGTGTTAGAGCATATGCACAAAAAAATGCTTAGCCTAAATAGAAATTTTACTTTTTTTATGTATCTTGACAAGAATGCTATTTGAGCCGAACAGAAGACCGAACCACCCACCGATCCAGGTTGTGGGGTGGGCCCCTCCCTGTTTTGGTTGTGAAATTGCACTCCTCCCCTCACTCCTCAACGGCCCTTCCATTTTTTTTTTTTTTTTGTCAAATTGCATTCTCTCCCCTCTTTCCTCGACAGTAATTTTTTTATTTATTAAAATAAATTTAAAAATCTTTAAAATCTTCTAAAAATATTTACATTATCTAATGCACAAGTGATCGCCGTTTATTCAAATTATTTTTTATTGTATTTTTCGAATTTTATTCTCAAAAAATACTAAAAATTTACCGTTGACTTAAAAAATTATTTTGGAATTAACAGTGAGTTTGAAATATTTTGATAAAGGGTTGTTGAATTATTGTAACGTATTTGTTGATTTATATTTTGTTGTTATTTTTTATTTTGTTGTTGATTTATAAAATAAAGTTAAAAATCTCTTAAATCATTCAAAAATATACACATTTATCACATATCCTAATGCGTCTAACTTTGAGAGAGAAAATAACTGACACTACTCATTCGAACCCCTTTCGGTTGTGATTTCTGAATTCAAAAAATATTAAAAAATTTATCATTGACTTAAAAGATTATTTCAGAATTAACTGTAAGATCTAAATATTTTGATAAAAATTTGTTAAATTATTGTAAGATATTTGTTGATTTATAAAATAAAATTAAAAATCTCTTATTCGAACCTCTTTTTGGTCGTGCTTTTTGAATTTTATTATAGAAAAATACTAAAATTTACCGTTAACTTAAAAAATTATTTCAAAATTAACTGTAAGCTCGGAATATTTTGATAAAAAATTGTTGAATTATTACAAGATATTTGTTGATTTATATTTTATTGTTATTTTTCTAAGGTATTTAGGACATGTGATGAACGTGGTGTATTTGTTAAAATACTCTTTTTAACGTAATTACCATGAGTTTACGGTAAATCTCGAAATAACTTTTTAAGTAAATGATAAATTTTTAGTATTTTTTCGAGAATAAAATCGAAGAGAACGACCGAAAGGAGTTTGAATAAGCGGTGGTGGTTACTTTTTTCTCTAAAGTTGGGCGCATTAAGGCATTTGATAAATATGAATATTTTTTGATGATTTAAGAGATTTTTAATTTTTTTTATAAATAAAAAATGAAAAATAATAATAAAATATAAATCAACAAATAGGTTACAATAATTCAACAACTCTTTATCAAAATATTTGAAGTTCACGATTAATTTTGAAATAATTTTTTAAGTTAACGGTAGATTTTTAGTATTTTTTGAGAATAAAATTCAGAAAACACAATTGAAAATGATTCGAATAAGTGGTATCGGTCACTTGTGCATTAAGTAATGTAAATATTTTTAGATGATTTTAGAGATTTTTAAATTTATTTTATAAATAAAAAAATTACTGTTGAGGAAAGAGGAGAGAGAATGCAATTTAACAAAAAAAAATCGAAGAACTGGTGAGGAGTGAGGGGCCCACCTCACCACCTGGACTGGACTGGTGGGGCGTTCGGTCTTTTGTTCAGCTCAAATAGTATTCTTGGTATCTTTACCAGATAAAATGACTAGTAATATTGAGTTTTTGAGATGCCTTTAAGGCATTTGAAAGGTCATTCTCACTCATTAATTGAAAAGTGCGATGACGTTTTTTTAAATTTAATTGAGTAATTTAAAGAGTAGGGGTGGAGGTGTAAAATCCTAAGTGATTAATTTTCAAAATAAAGTAATAAAAAAAAGATTTGAAGAGTAGATTGAAGTAGTTCTTAATGTTCACCTAACAAATATGGTTAGGCTAGTAAGGAATTATTTTATATATTTAGCCAGTACTAAAGTCTATTTGAGCTTAGCTTATTTGTATATTTTTATATAAAACATAGTTCGAAGAGTTTGACTTTAACTAAATTTGAATCGAGATTAGAATTCGCAAACATAATTTCAAGGGTCAAGTTACGCCAAACATCTAATTAAAAGTATTACGAGTACCAATTATGCTACAATCACACACACAAATACTAAGTGTTCATGCATTTTGTACGTGCAATAAGTGTTTCGTTTTAGAACTTTCTTTATAAGTACATGATGGTAATGAACTAGAGATTAATTTTCTAAAAGATGAATTTATTGAGGCATAATACAATGTTGTTGTGCGGCAAAACAACATAATTTTCTCTATGTTCAAAGTTATTTAGAGACTTTCTAAATCTAATTAAGTTCTGAACAATATAAAGTTATGGCAAAACTATATCATTTTGATACACAACAGTATTATTGCATTGCATCGTCCCCGAACCCAACATTCAAACAACAGAAGAGAAAAATAAGAAAAATCCTTTTCCTTGTTCCGCTCCTAGTTTGAGGAGAGGAATGAAAACCATGAAACAAATAAAGATGAAGATTAGCTTCATCAAAAGCAGAATGGCCAAAAATGATTCATGTGGTCCACAACTATTTATTAAAACCCGAGACTTGATATAACATTATTCATTCATTGAATTTTTCTATGCCAACCAAAGCAATGGGGTCCATACATATGTAACAACACAAGTTTCATCTGTGTGTGTGTGTGTGTGTGTGTGTGTGAGAGAGAGAGAGAGAGAGAGAGAGAGAGAGAGAGAGCATTCATAGGTAAGTACTGGAACCAAATTCAACTGACTTGATGGTAAGCAAGAACAAGATCACAGGAATTAAGGATTCCAGTTCTAAAACACAATGTTCTTACATGAAGTTCCATATCTGAAAACGCAACATAAAGGGACCTCATGCTATGATTGATATCTGCAACTGGTGGAAGTTGTAATTTCAGGGGAGCACAGTAAAAACTTCCACGTCGTCCATTTCACGGCTTCGCACAGAGTATTGAAATGTCCACCCATGGCAAGCGCCTGCATGCACGCCACTTTTGTTTACAGCAAAAACAGCTCCAACAAAATTGGGGTACTTCCTAGAAATTCGCGATATAGCATCTTTGGCAGCAAGCTTGGGTTCCAATCCCAGCCTCATACTCTCCACAACTTGGTAACTGAAAGCAAATCCATATAATCAGTCTGGTAACGGAAGAATTCTGAGCTGTTGGTAGATAACCAGCAATGGTATGTGCATATGGGTCACTCTCCACAGCATGATAACAGGAGATGAAATCCATAATACAAGTAGGATGCAAAACACAATTTGAGCTGATAATCCATACCAAGAATACTGATTTAGTTCATGCTTTCAAGATGGGAAACTCATCTATTTTTTTCCTGCTAAGATTTCGAGAGGGTGATTCAGGTCTCACAACTCCAAGTTTCCAAGATAATGTTACAGTTTCACCTGCTATGAAGAATACTAGTCGAGCCACTTCCACTCATAAGACCTAAATTCCCGTATGAACATATCTCATGCGCTGCTAAGGAAACAAATAGCCGGTTTAATGAAACAAAGTTCCTCTTGAAAAACAAAAAAATATATGGGATAAACTCGAAAACAAACTGAATGTCTACCTAGGTGTTTGATGTTGTCCTTATTCATGGCCTCGATTTTAGCACTCTCCTTTTATCCACGTATACTCCCTTATTTGTCCTTATTCACATAAAATAACAAAATGCCCTTTGATTTTAGGAATCTACCAACCTCTATGCAGGTGAAAGGGAAACCTTCTAATTTTACATGAATCTAAATACTTTTGCACAAATGTTTTAGCAAACTTGGTATTTTACATATTAAGGATGAAAAAGGGAGTGCACGTGGATAAAAGGAGAGTGCGAAAGTTAATGCTCATATGTGAACTTTGAACTTCAGCATAGTTAACAAATGTTTACACACATCAACGTATTTGATGGCCCCCAAAATACTTTTGTTTTATGACTTAAAATTCGGAAACTTGGACGAAGAACAAGAATATACATGTCACAGCTCCAAGCCTGACTTGGAGCTCCAACCTTGCGTATTTGCAAACAGTAATTGATCAGGCAAACTAGGCGTATAAATTTCAGACAGTCTCACAAGAAAAGGTTACAAATTTCAGACAGTCTCACAACCAAGCATTATTAGTGTTGCAATACGACGAACTCCAACATTGCTACGGTATTGATCCTAAAAGGTTTATTTCGTTTAAATTAGGACCACAGTAAAAACCAAAACATTCACAACTACAATTTTAGCCAAGTACCATGGAAGAAAACGCATCATGATATCACCATCGCCAGTTGCGCCACATGCTCCCACCTCATCGTCAGCATATGCAGAAGATCCTGCAATAGGTCCATCGCCAACCCTAGATTCCAGGTAACGTGTTCAGCAAATAAATGCAGTAAATAAATAGTTGTACATCCAAAAGAAAACATAAACAGATAAATCATTGTATATCCAAAACCAATCAGTAACTGAAACAAAGTAATCACAGACTGTGAGGACATGTACTAAAAACTCCAGCAGTACCCACTACCAAGGATTCTCTACCCAAAAGGACTCCTACCAAAAACAGGCTGTAATTTCAAATACCTCCCAGGGATCTTGAAAGTGGCTCCATTAGTTGATGTACCGACAGCAATGTGTCCCATCTAACAAGGATATAACTTTGATTAAAGAACTTACTAAATTCAACAACATAAAGTAAATCCAAGGAAATTTCCCATGAAATTTGACTTACTTCATCGAAAGCAGCCATGGCTATTGTGTCATGGTTGTCTATACCTACATGAGATGGCCTTCGTTTGATAGTTTCCACTGGATTGGCCAGCAAACACCTGTTCCAACTTAGGTCCACAGTTTCTTTTGGATGATAAGGACCACAATTATCAGTTGGCAGAACATTTTTCCAAAAATTAGGTTGGCAGCGACTCTCTTTCCATTTATTCCACTTTTCGATTGACTCTCTTGAGCTAAGATTTGTGGGTCCGGGTAGTCCCATAGAAATGGCAAAGGCTGAGGCCTGGTCTCCAACTAGCATAGTATGTTCAGTATGCTGCATTACTAACCTTGCAGCTCTGATACCATCTTTCACATACTTCATGGCAGCAACTGCTCCAACTTCCATTGTAGCCTATGCATTTCCTTAGCAGACCAAGATAGATTGTCATTTTTAAATGTTACTAAAGCAACATTCATCTACAAGGAGCAATATCTTTGCTTATAAAATGAAGAGTAAACCGTGGTTACCCCATTCATGACCAGAGCATCTATTGTAGTTTCCGCATTCTCATCTGGACTTCCACCCGGCCCAACTGTATGACGGTTACACGTAATTATCAGAAAGTCTGGCTGTAATCATGCAAAAAATATGTTGTGTCCAATAAACTAGAATATGAAAAGATAAGGTAGATGGCGGTCTGTTATGTTTCTATGATATGAAACAATAAACTCACCTTCCACATACAATACTAGATCATGTAATCTCTTAGAATTTTACCCACTTTCTAAATTCTACTAGAGGTCAAAACCATGATCTTCCGGGAAGAATTTGACAATTGGTATTTCTCTGTCTTGGAAAACATATTTCTACATGAACTTGCCCACCTGTGTAAGTCCAAGACTTCCACCAGTTATCCAAATTCTCCATGTAAGTATATAACCTATTGACTGTTCTACATTTAAAGCAGTTTTACAAGATGAGATATTTTAGTGTTAGTTAATCGATACCATCGTCTAACATATCTGCTTTGTTAAAATATACATGTAAAATAAGTCGCGAGAGTCTACTCCGAGGATCAATAAGATCCATTCTTCCTAGACTCCACTTGTGCAGACATCCTTTACAATCAAACAGAAAAGTAGGCAGTAAACTGTTTTTCTGGACGCAATTAATCTTGAACAAACATAAAGACACTCAACTAATCTACAACACCTATAAACTTAAATAATGAAAATAAAGAGCTTCCTGCTTTCTTATTCATAAAACAAATTCACATCGGAAGCAAACATATAGAGCAACAACCAGAATAAGAAAAATAAAGCTACTTCAAATGACATACAAACATATATGGCATTACATTACATTCCCACCTGTACCGTCGCATCTCAGTTCCTCACAAGCCGAGCAACCTTGCACAACCGCATCAATCGCAGAAAACCCATTGTCTACGGTCCTCCAAGCAGCTCTAACAGCCTCCTTGAAAGGCCAGGTACTCACAACTAAAGGGAACTGCCCCAAGTTCTCAACCTCGTGTCCCAGTGCCTGATTAACACGCATAAACACAGAGAGAGAGAGAGAGAGAGTATTGAACGGCAAAGAAAACAGATCATAGCAGAACAAGTAAGCAGTGGCAAACTTCCAACTTATTTCGTATTCCAGAAGCCAAAACAACAAGAAAAATGGAGCTCTCGAATTCCACTAATTTGAATCGCAACTCAAGAGTTTCCAGAAATCCAAAATCATTGAACATCCAAAACAAAGTTTGTGCACATACATACATGTAACAGATTTGAAACAAACTACAGAAACCTAAGTGCTGGAAACAGTGATGGAGAGGTGTGTCTGGAAGATATTTACCGTAAACAATAGTGTGAAGAGGAAGACAATTCTGAAAACAAGGTTGCTTCTGGGGGCGTCGGCTACCTCCATTGTCGGCGAACGGCAAGAAGCTCACTCAGATGCTGCACGATGAACTCGCTAACAAACGGTCATAACTCATAACAATC
Organism: Arbutus unedo; assembly: GCA_014822125.1. Lineage (NCBI taxonomy): Eukaryota > Viridiplantae > Streptophyta > Magnoliopsida > Ericales > Ericaceae > Arbutus > Arbutus unedo. The sequence continues at coordinate 13,652 of JABCMJ010021927.1, read as the reverse complement.
TGAATGGAGGATGAGAATATTTTGTAACCATTTTTTTGTTGTAAAATTGTGTCCAATTATCCAAGGAACGTAAATTCTTGATTAAAAAAAAAAACACCAGCAAGGTAAATTCGTCTGCAGATAAACCCCAATTACTAGTAATAGTTTAAGATTTTATAGGACAAATTACATCGCTGAAACAATTTTAAAACACATATGTTTGGAACCGTTAAATGCACGCAGTGTTCATAAATTATTAAAAATCCTACATGTATTGTTCAGAACATCTTTATTCCTAATATTATTTTTTTAACATATGTATTCTTAATATTATTTTCAAATTCAAATGTGTCCAAAATTATTGAATAAATATAAAATTCATAAATTATTAAAAATTCTACTTACATTCCACATTTTTCTCCACTATTCTTACCATCCTACATAATAGGTTGAATTTTAGGGTTAAGGGTTCTTACCATCCTGCATAATAGGTTGAATTTTAGGGTTAAGGGTTATAGATTGAAGTCACCTTCCCTAATATTTTTCATAGAGATTATTCCCTTGGCTATTCAGTTGCCTTATTTGTAGATACTTTTCAAACCTGTTTTAATTATTCCAACTGTTAATTTTGTAAGGCTAGTCAAAAACATTAATCATACAAAAAATTAGATAAATTAAACAATATAATTGTCTTGTATCTAAACCCTTTCCGAACCCATTTTAATCATTCAAACTGTACAAATTTTAAGACTCGTCAAAAACATTGATCACATAAAAAAATTAAATTGTTCAGATCCTATATCATATGATTTTGAAATTTTTTAATAAAAAATATTTGAACCCATGATAACTGTTTATCTCAAAATAAATGGCTAGAAACCGATTTAATGCATTAATCCTAATATTTTTGACAAATGACAAGTCCATTTAAACAAAAAGGTAATTTCATAACACTAGTCAATAATCCTCCTCTCAAAATAGAGGAAGAAGATGATTACTTTGCATTTACCAGGAATACGACATTAAACCAATGATATATCACTCAAAATACGGCCCTGATCAGCAGCATTGTTGTAGATTTTTCAGTTCAGAGTTCTCGTAGAGTAACTTCTCAAGGATCATCCCAGACAATCAAATCTTATATTCTCATGCAACAAAGGTGGAAGAAAAAGATCAATTATTCAGATACAAATCAATCTAATGCTAATGTAACTCCAAGAATTTACACCCCAGACCCATGAAATCCCACAAAACTGATAAAGAACTTACATCCGATACCAAGGTAAACCACCTCGAAGAGAAAATTTTGGACATCCATTCTGTGAACCTACTGGCTACAAAGTGGAGTTCTATGAATCCCACGTGCCGTATGGGGGGGAAAAGAAGGTGGTATTTCTTGAAGTCATCTCCAGACAGTTTCGTTGGCATCTGTGAAAATTGCGTTGTGATGCTCGACTAAGCACTGAACAACCTCGATGGCGGTGAAGTCAATGGGCAAGCCATCATCCAAAGGAATCGGTGAGGACGCATCTACACTTTCGCTATCTTCTGTAGGCACATACCAGAGGATACAAGAAAAGAAAAAAAATTGAGAATCAATATAATCCCAATGATCCTTTAGCTGAAAAACAGTGAACCAAAATATTCTTAGTTAAAGATGTCCCTCCGCACTTTCCACAGACAAGTAGTCAAAATCAAGAATGCGAAGGAAACAAGTTCCACCAGCCCAAATGGTTTACAGTAAAGAGGAGCAGATATAACTTCAAGAGCCAACAACTTTTATCAGAGGCAGATATTCCCGTACACGATGGGTACTAGTATACGATGCTGGGGAGCTAAACAGATCAGATAACTAACCATCAAGCATGTCGCCGGCGTTAAAGTCAGGGGACGGGTCCATTTTCTTCTTGGAAAGTATTTCAGATGGCTGATTCCAAAACTGTCTAAAATATTCTGGTCTCTGTCCCTTCTGCCACATTATAATGGGGGCCATTTCCAAGGCAAGGCTTCGAGCATCCATCTGTTACAAATACAAACACTGAGCCCACTACTTTGGTTTCAATAACAGAGACAGATCAAATGGCAACAGCTCATGTTTAAGCCAAAAAAAGAAAGAAAAAAGGCTTGCCTTCCACAGTACTAAGCTGAAGCAGAATCCACAAGTAACCGTATAAGCTGAAAACCTAGATGGTTTTCTCTAGAATGGCACTAGAGGGTATAACAATCTAACCATGAATTTTTTTCCCACCAAATGATAACAATCTAAACCAAAAAAGAAGAGGCTATAAATCTGTGGAAGTGAAATCCTGAGAGTATAATGGTCATCTACTTAGTTACATTCGTAAAACCAGGAACTTTTTTTGCTTTACAAAGCAAAGTCAAATGTGTGAGTCAACAAACATCAGTTCTTAAATCTCAAGACAAAGGCGAGTTATGTAATAAATACGAAAAGATTACAGGAAGCCTATCTAGGAAAGCTAGATCTTGGGTAGTGTGTCATCAAAGTAGTTTTGTTCAATGTCTAGTGCCACTGTGCCAGATAAATGTTGAGGTGTTTTGGGCTATATTTCCCCAACCCAATTGAAGTCTCAATCAATAATGTCATTTCTTACCACCTCAACACACACACACAAAAACTAACGACACGTATGTACTAAACATGTGCACGAGAGAGAGAGAGAGAGAGAGAGAGAGGCAGCCTGCCTTGTTAAGAAGTGACTTCTGGCTAACACGGAGCAATAGTGCAGTAATTAATTCTAGAGCCATGTAGTTAACTGTGGGAAGCTTCTTCAATATATTTCTCATTGCATGTATGCTTGAGCGGGCACCTCTGATTTCATTAGACAGTTCAAATGTGGTCAGTGGCTCAGGAAGACTTGCAAGGTAACACTTGGCCAGAGCTGCAACATCAATTGCATTTATCCCCTCGGGCAGTGATGCATTTGAGTCTGTCAAATATAAAGAACACCAGCTGAAAAACACGACCAAATGAAACTATTCAAACCAAGTATGACTTAGATGTTTACCTTGGTTGTATAATGAAACCATCTGCTGGATAACCTTCCTGTCTCCTTCAGACTTGAACAAATCTGGCGAGTTTAGTCCTAGAACACAGAAACATGAAAGTGACTGCAAGCAATGAAATTGGACAATAAGATGGAATAAACCATGTCAGTATACAGTCCCAATCAAATACCTGATAGTACGAGATAATCCGCACACGTGACCAAGATATGGGGAATGGGCCTGCTGGATTGCTGTCGCTGCACAGTAACCTCAATTGGAACTCCAAACACTGAGAACAAGAGAAAAGTGAATACACCTACTAAATAAGCTGGTGGGACATCTATGCAAGTTATAGTTTGTATTGCATAAAAATAGACTAGATGCAAGCAGTGTCAGAATTTCAAGTTGCCCCAACATCTTGAGGTTCTTGAAAATTATAATTCAATAGTTGTTATTGAAGAGAAGGACAAGGGGACAAGGCAATGCAAAAGAGGAAATGTTTGGCATTACTTGCTTCCTCTAGGGATAAAAATAAAATAAAATTAGCAGAGATGTCGCAATCTTTCAGGTTAGCTGGGAGAAATCCAGTACGACTTTCATTGCTGAACAAGTCATTGTGGTTGCCAAAGTCTACAAGGAAGAAATCCAACACTCCAAAGCAAGGACGAGGGAGAGGTGTGAAAACACGCCACGTTGCTCGGGTCTAATGGTCTCTTTGGCAGTTAGGTCTTGTTACTTTGCCTATCCTCAGTCATTCGCTAAAAAATCTGCTGCAAAACCAGTTATATCCCACTCTATATCAGAGGTTTACTCATTTCATGCAAATCTTAAAAGAGCTGAGACAAACATCTACCTACGTTAAAATGCCAATTTATTAGTAAACATACTAGAAAGAAATGTTGAAATCAGATGACGAGGAACTAGGGATGGCAATTTTGTCCAGTCCGATACTGTCCCGTTTGGGTGGGAGTTTCGGAGATTTTTTTGGGGATCGGATTGGATTTGGAAGCAAAATTGAGGAACGGGTCGGAGGCAGCTTTGAGTACATCCGCCTCGATCCCCACCATGTTCCCTGATCCATTTAATAATTATTAAATCAATATTATTATTTTTACACCCTTAAATATAAATAATTACATAAGATTAGGTTTGTGTAATTAGGTTTTCTTACTTTTATATTCTATCCTAGTGTTTCCAATTTAACATTAGAACGTTAGCTGTTTGAACAATTTATCTATGTTATATTTGAGCTCTCCAGAGTATGCAACTTACCTTTATGATTGAGCTCCGGATTTTTTATTTGAACAGTTGGGTTTTTAGCTGTTGTATTATGTAACTTATGTTTGTACAACTTGTATAATCTTGCAATTGTGAATTTGTGGTTAACTTTTTTACACAGGGTAGATTGATTTTTCTTTTCTATTAAAAAGAACGGACAGAGTGGTGATCCCCGTTTGGGGTGGGGATGGAGGGTGAAGTCCATTCTCTGTTCGGGGAAATGAGTCGCAGATGGAGGTAGATTTCAGATTAGGGGATCGGGGACAAGGATAGTCAAATCCGTCTACGATCCGCCATGTTGCCACCCCTATGAGGAACGAAAACTAGATTTTCATTCTGCAAAAGTGCTGCCAATATTTGTATTTTCTTTTTTATTTGTTCAGTTCTGCCTCTTCCATTATTTTATAAACGGAGACACCAATCTACACTCCACTAATAAAAAATGAAATGAGTCTTCTTTCTATACAAAATATAAACAGAATGACTAAAATATTTTAAGAATGGTGATAATAGGGGACCACTCATTGTCAAGCGCTTTTACAATTGTTTTGTTAGGTCCTTATTTTTCATCCTCGCCATTTGCCAAGATAAGATTTATAATCCCATAATGTATGGCAGCCTCAACAATATATGATAAAAATAATTTGACAAAGTTCTGAGAAGTTTACCATCAGTGCTTGCAACACCCTGCAAAATCAGAAAGGCAAAACATGAGAATTCTTAAATACTTGCAACTACACTCAAAAGGGGGAAAATAAATTGGAGTCACGTACCTTCTGCCATCGCTCAATATCTGTTAAAAGAGTCTTACTTTTTTGTGCAGTTTTCTTTGCTACCTGCACCAAAAGTTACAAACACAAATATGCCAGATACCATCTCAAACAACAAGTCTAGGTTTTCATAGCTTTGTAATAATGAACAAACAAAAGTAACAATTGTGCCTTTTACTAAATTTGGAATCCACATCAAAATACTAACTTGATGTGAACTGAATAATTTATATGCTTTCTCACCGTCACTAAATTTTGGAACAATAATAGCAACATCTGTTTAATTCAGCTTTAGTTGATCACTTCTTTGTTTAATCAGTAACAAAAATCAACTTCATAGCCCGAATTACCTCTTCAACTTTCGTCTTTCCAACTGCAACCTTATCTTTTGTCCCTGAATAACTCTTTCTGAATATCATGCCAGTAGTAGCAGCTGCAGAAATAAGACGCTCCTGCATGGCATGCCTCGTAGATGGCTGCTGAAGAATAGCCCATCGACTTTTGACCATTGTCCCAACTTTTCCTGCCACATCAGAAACATTCCCTTTCGCATCCTTTGCAACCTCCCCAACAAATGTCCCCGCAGATTGCCCAGCTTCTTTAAGTTTCACCCCTGAATTGAAAAAAATAATCCACCTAGTAGTGAGAATGGAACAAGGGTAAAACAGAGAAATTTTTGAAGATTACCCATAGATTACCTGAAGATGAAAAAAATCCACTAGCCTTCTCCTGCCACTCAGGCGAGATAGCTGTAGGCATTGAACTGAGACCCAAGCCCAAGATTTATTCCAAAAGTAACCAACGGGATTTGTTCTTGAGTGGATGCCCAGACCTATGTCCAGAAAGATTGGAAACCATTGGTTTTATCACTAACCATTTATTCAACTAATACCAGATAATCAACCCAATTTCTCCTAGCCTCTAGTTGTCTGCTAAGACCAGAACAGTTCTATTCCTACCTTTTATTTTATTTTTTGCCCCTAAATTTTGTGGGTGGGGGAAGGGGGGAGGGGAGCCTAATGTTGATTTCCATATTGGAACATCACGCACAAATAGCTCCAATATTGTCAAACTCATAGAGTAAGACTATCATCCGGTAAAAATACAAAATATATCTTATCTATTTTCTCATTTCCAATCAACATAACAGATGGTAAATAACTTAACAATTAGAAAGCACATATATCAACGAATCACCCGTTCCTCCCTTGACCCCAAGCAAAAACAAGCAGATCTCAGAGAAACAAACAGGACTCTGAGAATCCTACATTGACACCCAGTTCAGAGGAAAAGAATCAAATAACAGAAAACGCATACCGCCAGGAAACCGCGTCTAAATTAGACCGTCTTAGTTAAAGTGAATGTTTTCTATCATACGAGGAATCAAATCATGCATCAAACAACTAAATTCGAATTTTTCTTCATAATCACTTTCTCGGCAACCAAGCCAATAACACCAGATAACCATAGGAGCCGACAAGATCCGCAACAAATAAACCCTAAATCTCTGTAAAGAGAGTGTGGCTGTGAGTCTTACCTTCAGAAGTTGCAACCGATCAAAGCCCCAAGAGTGGTGGAGAGAGAAGTAAAAGGGTGGAATCAGTCTAGAGAGAGAGAGAGAGAGAGATTTTATTCTGTTCAGTACTTCGATCAGTCGACGAGAGAGAATTGAGAGTCGCATCAAAGTTGGAGAACGAATAAGGAACGCAGGCGTGCGGCCAGCAGGGCAGTCAATTAGACTTTCGAGACAACCAACGAGATTTAGCCACGTGAGTAATTTAGAATGAGAGTTCCCGTGGCCCCCACTTCTGAAGCCTTCCAACGGATATAACGGTTCTGCAATTCTTCCGCTGTTCTCTCGCCGTTTCTTCCTTATGCGATTTTAATTAAAATTAAAATAGTTAATTGTTTTTTCCATAATTTTATAATGTTGTGTTACTATTATTGATAATTCAACATAATTGAAACAAAAAAACAAAACATAGAAATAGGTTAAGAAAAAAAGAGAGAAGGTATGATTCATGGGTAGAGTGATAAGAATAAGTAGCTATTAATTTAAATATTTATTATTAGTTTGTCCATAGCAATTAATATAGTTAAAAGATTTGAAAGGTTAATTATTTAATTTTAAAAAGTATTTAATAGTTACAAAGTATACAAAATTTCAAAATTAAAAGACCTAGTTGACGCTCTAATTTTCTACATTAAATATATTTTTAATCAAATCTCTTCTACAGTAAAAAGTTAAATTGTATTTGGACTAAATTATTTTTTATCTAAAACAATAGATATTATTTAATGTTTCATTATTTTTTATATATAATCTTTTATTAATTTTTTTTATATCCCCATTTGGCATGGAGAGAGGTGTCGAAATTTTAAAAAATACGAATGTAAATTAAATAAAGTCCAAATAAAATAACAAGGAAGTTACTAAGTCAGTAAAAAATTATCATTTTCAAAAAACGTCGAGTTTAGTGGATCTCCTGAGACTTCTAGTAATGATTTTTTACTTTAAAAAAAGATTACAACAATAATACCTTCGAATTTAAATAAATGGGTAATAAAATCATGCCTAGATGATTATACTATTCGATACGTAATTCCAAACCAAAATTATGGGTATTTTTTATATTCAACGCTAGTGATTTCTCATATTTTTTGTTTGCGAAGAATAATACTATCTACATGTGTATATTACTGTCCGAAACGATGATATTATTTTTATACGTAAAATATTATTCGATTAATATTTAACTGTTTGGTCAGTATTTTGTGTGTAAAAAAATATTATTTTAGTACACAACACACCTAGACGTGCGCCAAATATTCCAATTATTTACTCTCCAATATTCGTCCTAAACATTCATCTTTATTTACGCTCCAATATTCCAATTGGCGATACCAGTGGGACAAAATTTTAAATTCCATTTTAAATAATATACCTTATCTACAATAACTTACTTGTTTATTATAGTTGTTAAGTTGTAGGTAAATTATTTACTTTGAAATTTTAAAATCCACCTTTATAAAATTAAAAATCTAGTCTCAAAAGCACTTCAAACTCGATATCTCTTAAATCTATTTGAAGACTATTATTAAGAAATCTAAAAAATGTATTGTTAAATTTTCTTGAAAAATAATAACATCACCTTTTTAAAAACAAAAATTCTAAATTTCACTCTTAACATTTTTTATACGAAAAATTGGTGAAAAGGATAAATGTATGGTGAATTGGCTCTATTAAGTCTAGACTAATTTAATTTTTCAGTTAAAATCCCATATATTAAAATTATTAATAGATTAGGTCATTTGTTTTAAAAGTGTTAATATGTTAAGTTATTTAATGAATAAAATTGCTCTTATTGATTTAGCTTTTAATTATTTTTATGTTTCTCTTCCCTCATTTTCGTTATTTCTATTATTTTGTCTTTCTGTTGATCGCTCTCTCTCTCTCTGTTCATGTATTTTTTTTCTTTTTTCCTTTTATTTATTTTTATCTTTGTCTCTATGTTGATCTCTCTCTTTGTTAATATTTATTTTCTTTTTTCTTTTTGTGTTTTTCTTTCTCTCTATTACATTATCAAATAATGTTATAACCAATTATCTTTTAATGTTATCTATTAATAATATTTTAACAAATAACAATATTTGTTAAAATAATAAACATTTGTCTATTTTATCAATTTTATTACTTCAACAATGAACATATAATAGTGTCAAATAATATTGTGTGATAATATTATTTGTTCAAGACAAATAGATAACATTAACAAATAACACATAAAATAATATGATATTATCTTATAATGTTATCAGATAACATCTTACTCGATTTTTAAATTTAATGTGTCAAAAAAAACTTTCGCTCATAATTTACTGAAAATCTTTTTTTTTGATAAACATGCACTAAAGCGTTCATTGTCTTGTTTAGAGTTAATTTTTATTTCTAACAATAACTCCACCGCAATAAAATATTAGGGTTAATAGGTCTTCTAATCATTCAAACCATATAAATTCAATATGCAAATTCTCAAAAAACTATTCCAACTTTGGCTTGATTTCTAACTAACAAGTAAAGAAACATATTTTAACAATTACCTAAATCATTCTACTAGTAATAGGGTAAATTATACTAGCATCCCCCTTAAACAAATTTTGATTTTTTTTTCTAATTATTATGCAATTATTTTTCATAAAAGTAACTGCTTAAGAGTTTGACAAATAAGAAGAGAGTAATTTCAGAAATATCAAGAGGGTGCATTTGTCAGAAACCCCAAACGAGGTAAGCGTACACTACAACAAAAAGTAGAATTTCTCGTACAAGTTTAAAAAAAATCACGAAAATGCTATACTGGTATTTTTTTGCACTATTCTTGACGCCTGTTAAAAATGATGCTAATATCACTGTCGGAAAAAATTTACCAGCGTTTACAAACGTTGCTAAAACTTGCCAGTATGTATTTTCAAACGCCAAGAAAGATTCGTCGGTGACTTAAAAAAATGAGGTATTTCTCGAGTTTTAAAAAAACGTCGGCAATTTCTTTGTGGGATTTTAAAAAGAGTCAATAAAATTTTTTGAAAAACGCTGAGAATGCATTTGTACGATTTTTTAGAAGTGTTGGTAAAATATATTTATAAACACCGGAATACATTTGCCAAAATTTTAAAACCATTGGAAAATTTCATTGACCAACGCAGATTACAATACAAAAACGCCGAGAAAGACATTATTTTTAGCGACAACTTATTTTAATTTATTATATTCTCATTCTTAACCTATGATACTTATACTGGATTCATATCAAAATAAGTTTAAAATAAACAATCTATGCAAATACACCAATGTCTTAAAATAAACCATACGGGTTGTGTCAACATTCACAATGTCTTCAAACAAAAAATATAGTCTTAAAGATTCTCGCAATATTCAAATAAAAAAAATCCAAAAAACACTCTTCACAATATTCAAAACATATCAAGTATTTCTTTCAACACAAATACACCGTAGTCGAAAATAATAAACGTGAAGTAACGACTCATGGCTACGATAATCTTTAATTCCGATAAATCTTAAATCAAACAATAATAAATATAAATCAATACAATACCATATTTGTCAAGAAATTCAACAAGTCTCGAGTTCCAAGAACAATATTCCATAGCCGTAAAACACCAAAATTTGTTTTTTTCTTTTGCTTCATCAATAGTTTATGTCAAGAGCAAAAAGCCCACTAATGCCGAGAGATTATTCCAATGCCTTAGATAGGAATTAACTAAGCATAGGTCCTCCCAAGCCACTTTGCTAGAACCACTTCTGAAAACAGGAGCAGCCTAATATCAAAATGGTCTTATTTTATGGAACTTTATATCATGCAGGCTACTAAAATATTTGAACAGACATTTGTATGCTGTTAGGCACATATAATGAACTCACAATGTCTATTATCACAGCCTTTATTCACAAAAGGAGGCATCAAACTAATCAATCAGCTACAAAGACAACTGTTCAAGTCGAGCAACTTTTTTAATGCCAAATATGCAGTAGCAAGTGTTACCCATTACCTGTAAATTAAAAGCCAAAACTGTAATTGAACAGGCATTATAATAACAGAAAAGATGTTCCTTCAAGTTTGAAACACCCATAGCCGATCGCAAAAAGAAGTTTAGTAAGGGATAGATGAGGTGAAAACATCAAGTCTTGGTCTTTGGCCTTCATTGTACTGTGTCTACTGTGATGTTTCTGTACATTAGCCTAGAAGGGTTATCCACTGTTTGTGGTCAAGTCATAATGTTTGTGTTTTTTTAAATTTGTAAAGCCATTTGTGTCAATGATGATTCATACAATGGAGATTTTCCCCATGAGGTCTCGGTTTGGAACTTGCACACTGATGACAGTAGTCGAAGACTTTGAAATTTAGGCAGGTGAGTCCAGATTTCACTAATTAGTTTGTCTGCGAATGCCCTAATTCGCAGTTTGGGAGCTTTACATTCACATCCACATTCATCTACACTGGGAAAAAGAGTTTAACAAAAAAGGACTGCAGTGGAGCATTTTCGAAGTAAGGTAACTAATGAACCGGGACTCCTATTATGTTGGTAGTTGCCATGGTTTGTATATAATTTTCGTACTCTCTTCTAATAATGTGCAATCTTGTTTGATGAATTGACACACGTAAGAGGAAAAACCAATTGATTAAAAATCAATTTGAAAATCACTACCCAATCTCTTCATTATAGAACGCAAGCTATGTATATGTATAACCTGCTATGAATATCCTTGAAGAGTGGCAGTATGAAGGGAAAGGACCCTGATTCTAGCTAAAGTGCCTACTGTGGCACACTATCTTGCACTGTTGTTTGCAATTCTCTCTCCAAGTTATGAACAAGATAAGTTTTGTCCATAATTTTGAGTCCTCTTCTCAACTGTCTCTCCAAGTTGGGTTCTCCCTTTGAAAATTCTATTGGTAGCCTAGCCAATTACGTTGGACATAAATATGTGATATTTTTCACTCGTTAAGGTTTGTGAACAAGCTCGAACACGATTCAAACTTAAGACAGTTAGGATCGCGCTCAACTCATTCTTTATATTTTTATTGGGCTCGAGCTCGAGTCCCAATTCGTTAAACAGTTAACTAATGAATCTGAGCATTTTGTATTGCTGCTGCTAAGTATCGCTGTATATTACCAAAGAAAATGAACCAAGCACAACTAAAGATGAGTAAACAACTATAGGCAAGGTTTTTAAGAAGAAATGCCTCTTACACTACACTGATAGTTTCCTAATATCTTCTTCCACCTAATACTAGGTTTGATCACCAAACTCCTTATTCTAGGAGTCCTGTCCTTTACAATAACATTGGAACTTTCAGAGAATAAGCGTGTTAATATGGTAAGACCGCATGAGAGTTGAAAGATTTCGTGATATAAAATTCATAAATGGTACATATGGGACCTCAGCAAGTTTAATCTTTGTCAGAAATCTAAAAAGGAACAAAGCTACAAATATCATTTCAACATCCAGAATAAACTGACATATTGTCAATGATTGAGCCATATATAGAAGCTTGATGAGTGCATTTCAACATCCAGAATCGTGAAGGATTAAAGCAACATAACAGCAGTAGAAAGGCCATACCCCGACAAGGAAAGGAAGCCACTTTGGTCCCTTTACATATTTCTGAACATATGGCATCCCTGAGATCAACTATTTCGTAAGACATGTAATTTCTAGAGACATAAAGTCATTAACAAAGGCCCAAAGACACAGTAATTGATCATACCTGCATTGAAACCATGAACCGCACTGAGCAATCCTCCAATTCCAGAGCCAACCTATTCAATTGAACAGGTAAGGTGTAAGAAAGCAGAAAATCCAGCAAAATGAAAAGTGAAAGTATTCACAGAGACATGTATATCTTATAATGTCTGCACAAATCATCCCTGCTCAAACATTCATACACAACTATTAATCCACCAGAAAATGGGCTAGAGGCAAGGAAATCCAATGGATTCTGTCTCAACACCGGTACATATATCTCAATTAACATTTGGGGGGGGGGTGGTGGGGCGGGGTTGGTGCTGCAGTCTGGATTTGATCTATCTACTTGGCAATTCATCCGGTGACTTCACAGTCACAAAATAAACCCCAACAAATAACTTATGATGAGATCCACGGAGCAATTCTTAGATAGCAAGCACTAGCTCCCGGTGCTTTCGATCTTGTACTCGAGTACACAGAACACTAACCTCACCCCTCTAGATTAGCCATCTCTTGATTAGCAAAATTTACAATGGCCATGAGAAAGGAGGCATTCGGCGTAAGAAGAACAACCGAGCAAAGCTCTTATTTTTTGCCGTGCTGTGAGGTTAAATTGTATGGTATGTTAGTTAGAGGTTGGCTAACTACTACTCAGAACAAACAAAAAAAAAAACGTAGAACAACAAGCACTAAAGTTGGAAAAATCAAGCATTTCTCAACAAGATAGACGAAAAATAGAATGGCATGTCACAAAAGTTTCCACTTCTAATGTACAAGTGTTTTCAGTAAATGCACAATGCCACAATCCAGTATAACACAGACTATCCAGAAAGCTGCACCCCCGGACTTTTCATTGTATACTTTCCCATTTTGTTACTTTCAAGTCACAAGTCATCACAAAAATATCAAATCACTTGGCATTACTAAGGAATGTTGCAGTAAAAAAAACGTTTTACTTTCACGTGTCAAAGTCAGAACAAGTAAACATCAAAAGGCACAGTTATCAAGGTCAGTATCTGAATTATAAGCTCCTTTCCAACCAACCACAAAATTCATGTGCAAACTAAGTCGTAGATGTCATCCAAGGTGTCAGCCGTGAATTGCTAGTAAACTCAAAACTAAAATGTGGTGCAAACAAGCAAATTCCATTTCAAAACTCAAAGTCAAGTTCTTCCTAATTCATAAGGAGTAATCACAAGTACAGTCGAAACTTCAAAAATAAAAAACTTCCAGAACCAAATAACAAAAAGTGTCCGCCCCTAAGGTCGCCAAACTACTACAAGAATTTTGCCTTTTGAAGTGCCATTGGCGTAGGGCGACCCAGCCAGGCTGAGTCAGAAATGCTTTGATGACTCAAG
>JABCMJ010021916.1:0-12929 GCA_014822125.1 Arbutus unedo | reverse complement strand
GCAAAGATCAGTTTTACATAATTAAAATACTGATTTGGCCAGCGCATCAGCGACACTTTTGCCGGTCGATCATATACGGACGACAATTCGTGGGGTCATGGAGACTAGTAGAAGTAATCATCACGGCGACACAATTAGCGCATGAACCCATATTCTTTCAGCTGAATCAGGCAAATGAAGTAACAACAAACCATAAATCTATGCCCATCGTATGCCCAAGACATTCACTCAGTAGCCAAATTCGTAAAGAGAGAATTCCATGAAATTTTCATGACCAGGCAAGGCTGATCGGTCAGGATTACACCTCTGACCGGTCAAGTTTGTCCCTGACTAGTCGAGGGATAATCCTGATCAATCAGGATTGCTCACTGTTTTGTTTTGAGAATGCATCTTGACCGGTTGCCTCCCAACCCTGACCGGTAAGGATTGGCTGTTTGAATGTTTTGATTCATACCCCGACCGATCACCATCTCACCTTGATAGACCAGACTACGCCATTGAAAATTCTAATTTTGGCACGTTCTGATCGATCAGACCACTACCCTGACCGATCACTCTTGTTAGCAAGAACAACAGATTATGCGAGATACATCAGATTTTGCAATGAACCCCTAAAACTCAACCTTTTGATCCGTAAACAATATCACATAATCTATCTTTAGCACCAAGATTCGACATGGAAAATATTAAACAACATTAAATCATGTTTTAACTAGAATCCTACCTTAAAAAGATGAATCCTCAACCCAAGAATGCAATGATTCTTTCATTTCTTGATGCAAACACACCAACGCTCGGTTTGATCTATGCTTCGACACTTGGTATGATGCTTCTAGTTGTGTCCTTCACGATCTTGAATGCCCAATGTGAGTTCTCTTGATCAATCTCTCTCTCAAATAATGTTGGGAGGCTCTCTAAGGTTTCCTCTTTTTCTCAAAACACTCCATATAATATTAGGCAACCCTAATAAGTCTAAAATGCTGATATTTATATTAATTACTAAGTAAAACACAGCATAACCCCCTGTGGTCTAACACATACTCATGTTAAGTCCCCAACTTTTAAAAATTACGAATTTTCTTCATAATTAAATTAAAAACTTTAACAATCATCAATCCAATACCAAATCTGGCATGATCCTTACAACCTACCTTCCTATTAGAATTTCATCCCTAAAATTCACAACTAAGAAGTAAACATCTCTAGGTATTCAGAAGGAAGCTTAGATTCTTGTTCCCGCATAGCTTCTTCAATTTCGTGATGCCTCTATAATACTTTGGCTAATAGAATCGTTTTCCCACGCAAGACTTGTTCTCTTGTATCTAGAATCTCCACCGATCGCTCCTCATACAAAATATCGTCTTCAACATCCAGCCTAGTTCAATTCAACACGCATGATGGGCCCAACTCGTACTTGCGCAATATTTATATATGAAACACATCATAAATCCTCAATAGTGGTGGTGGCAAGGCGAGTTGGTATACCACTTTTTCAATCCTCTCTAGAATTTCAAAAGGCCCGATAAAAGTGTGTTGACAGCTTCTCACTGCACTAAAACCTCATTAACCCTTTCTTGGGAGTGAATTTAAGAAAGACATGGTCACTCACCTCAAAGGTCAAAGGCCACCTCTGGTGATCTGCATAGCTTTTTTGATGACTTTGATCGACCAACAATCATTTTTGTATCTTAATTTTCTTTTCAGTCGTTTTTCTCACTAAGTTTAGTCCCAACATTGTACCCACTCCAACCTCGACCCAACACATCACGGATCAACATAGTCTACCATATAGGGCTTTATAAGGAGCCATCTCAATACTAGACTAATAACTATTATTATAAGCAAACTCTGCCAGTAGTAGATCATCCTCCCATGATCCATGAAAGTCCAGAATGCAAGCACGTAACATGTTCTCCAAAATCTAAATGGTACGTTCTAATTGCCCATCTATTTGTGGATGAAAGGTGATCCTCATTCGCAAATCTGCACCAAGTGCCCTTTGAAGGCCTGATTAAAATCGTGAAGCAAACCTGAGATCTCGATCCGAAACAATGGATACCGACACCGCATAAAGTTGAACGATTTCTCGAACGTATAACCTGCTAAGGGTTTCCATAGTATCCACCACACAAATAGGACAAAACACGTGGTTTTCGTCAGTCAATCAACTATCATCCAAACTGCATCATGACCTATTGGTGATCTAAGAAGTCCTGTCCATAGTCACGTATTCCCACTTTCATTCTCCCATTGACAAATGCTACAATAGATTGGCCGATCTTTGATGTTTGACCTTAATCTGCTAACAAACTAAGCACCTCGATACAAAGCGCACTCTTGCTTCATATCCTTCCACCAATATTGTCGTCTCAAGTCCTGGTACATCTTAGTACCACCAGGATGCACTACAAGATGGGAATGATAGAACTCATGGAGTACTTCCTCTTGGCACGATTTAGAACAAAAATTCTGCCTGCAAACCTCAACCCTTGATTAGTATGTAGCACTCATCCAACAACCTATTCGCTCGAAGCTATTCGATTCTAAACTGACTAGGCCTTAACATCTTCATGTTGCGCTTCAATTACCCTTGTCAACAATGATGGTTGAACCACAATACAAAACAAGGCTGCCCATTCTTCACCCGAGTTGAGTTGTAACTCGTGTTCACCAATCACTCCTAACATCTTCCACTCACTAATGGCTAGGCTAGTCAAACTATGAAATGTTTTCCTACCCAATGCTTCTGCCACCGCATTAGCTTTACTCGGATGGTATTGCAAATCAAAATCGTAGTCTTCCATGTACTCTATCCACCTTCGTTGGCGCATATTTAGGTCTTTTTGGGTGAATATGTACTTTAGGTTTTTGTGATCTTAGAACACCTCGAATCGTGACCATACAAATAGTGCCTCCAACTTTTGAGAGCAGAAATCATTGCCGCCAACTCAAGATCATGAGTGGATAATTGCGCTCATAAGTCTTCAACTGTCGGGAACCGTACACAACAAACCTGCCCTTTTGCATCAATACACACTCTAACCCTTCATTTGATGCATCATAGTAAATTGAGTATCCCAATCCATGTCTGATATTATCAAAATCGGTGTCGATGTCAATCCCTTCTTCAATTCCTAAAAGGAAAGCTCACATGCTTCATCCCATTCAAATTTGATTTCTGTACGTGTAAGTTTGGCCATTGGTGCAGCTAATTGTGCAAAATCTCCAACAAAACGTCAATAGTAGCCGACCAACCCAAACAAACTCTGAATCTCGAGCACACTCCTGGGTCGATCCCAAGTGAACATGACTTCAATCTTTGATTGGTCGCCAACAACCCCATCCTCCAATACCACATGCTTAAGAAATTTCATCTCTAAAAGCCAAAACTTGCACTTGAAAAATTTAATGTACAGACTATTCTCCCGAAGGATCTATAAGGTCAGTCTAAGATGTTCCTCACGCTCTTCCTCGGATTAGGAATAGATCAGAATATCATTCACGAACACCACTACAAACTAATCCAGATGAGCATGGAAAACCCGATTCATCAAGTGGATGAATGCGGCAAGTGCATTAGTTGCCAAACAATATTACCACAAATTCATACTAACCATACGGAGTACTGAATGCGGACTTGGGAATATCCTCCTCCCTGACCCCAATGGGTGATACTCTGATCTCGGATCTATCTTTGAAAACACCTATGAGCCCTTGAGTTGGTCAAACAAGTCATCGATCCTCATCTAAGGATATTTGTTCTTGACGATGACTCTATTCAGTTGTCTATAATCGATGCACAGATGCAAAGACCCATCATTGTTCTTAGTAAACAAGGTCTTAGCACCCCAATGCGAAGTGCTATACTAGATAATGCCCTCATCTCACAACTCCTGTAATTGAACCTTTAGTTCCTTAACGTATATATCGTGTCACACCCTAAACTTCTAGCATATAAAATAAGCAATAGAATAACGCAAACTAATATTTGAACATGACATAATTCTATAAATTGAAATAAATCTCCAAAATCTGATAATCAACTACCAAATAAGCAAATAATTCATACTTACTAGTCTAAACATGAATTAATCAAAACAGGCTCACAATGTCCGAACAAACAAATAAATAAAATCTAAATCATTTAAAAACATATAAATACTACTGTTAAAGTAAATCCTAAAATAGCACGTTGAACTATTTTCATACTCGAGGTTTAAGTCCTCAGATCCACATCATCATCACTCGTAAATTGTTAATTTATCGAGTAGGAAGTCATACTAAAAATATCGATATATTGAATAATGCATGCTAATATCCACAATATAATATGCATTAAATGACAAAGTAACCAACATACTACGTAACCATAATGCTATCATGCAATTCATGCATAATCTTGACGGTCTTGTACCACGTGCTGCCTACATCGGGAATCCTATTATAGAATTTACAGACTGCCTTGACTATCAAGTCACCTCTTAACACGGTAGTTTCATGGTCTTTTACCAGAGGAATACAGCTGGGCCATCTTTTACCTAGTATTCCACATCCATGCATGCTCATATGTACCAACTATAATCAATTCCAGACTTAAACAGTAGCCATAAAAGGACCGAAAGACAAGAAACATGCCGAATATTAAAATCTAAACATTCTATTTTTATACAGGTCACTCGAGTGGCCTAAGTAGTTTTTTAGATTCTGTTCTATCAAACAGACTTTGTTTTTTACCTTTGTTTCTATAACCTAACTATTTAATATCCTCTAGAACTCCACAGATTGTGCATGACTCTATTACATGCCAAAAATAATATACATACCATAGAAATAAACGCGATCTATACAATATCTCAATGTAAATCAGTATGAGATCCTACCTTACATGTGAAAAATACAAAATATAATATTGTGATTGAAAACTCTTCAAATACTCGGCATACTCAGTTGATCTTGGGCTCTATATGAAGCTCTCAATGCCCTTTATAACTTCCCAATTGATCATCTTGTATGAATCTTCCATCTAGTGTCCCGACCGAAGAATTTTAGCACTTGCACATCGTGCGACACTTAGGCAAATCACACATTTGATGCCCAAGTCAGTCTTTCCTAATGAGCTAACTTGCCCAATCCACCCAAGTGAGACACACACTCACTCTTAAAGACAAGAGATTTAGGGTAAAGAAACTCTTTCACTGTAATGAATCTTTATACAAGACAAGTTATACAAGACTCTCTCTCTAGCTCACAAGCTCTCACACTTGGATGACTCTATCAAGCTCTCTCCAAAGCTTAGCTCTGCAAGCTCTCATAAGCTACCTTACAAATGAGTCCATCCACTCTTTTATAGGCTTCAAGGAACTCTTAGAAAAAATCTAGAGCACTCTCAATCTACTAGGTCCTAGAACATTCCACACACATCTAAGAATAAAATAGAAGACTCATTACATCTCTAGAATATTCCCTAACCTTCTAGCATCCTCTTGAGCCTTGAAGCATCTTCTAGCATATTCTGGATCTCTCAAGAATCTTCTAGCTGCATCCAACATCTTTCGCAACATTCTGGACCTATCCAGAATTCTTTAGCTTCCTCCCTGACCTTCTGGACCTTTCTGAAATTCTTCAGGTTTGATTAGGACATTCCAGACCTTTTCGGACTCTTCTTGAGCATCCTAGAACCTCCTTCAAGCTTCTATCAACTTTTAAGGGCTTTCAATGTCATGAAAGTTGGTGGTCCGTGACATTCTCCCCCACCTAATTCTGTGGCGTCCTCGTCACGCCGTGGTATTCCTGAGCACCACATCGAGGTAAGACTTCTTTTCTGATCCACTTGAACTTGGTAAAGCCACATCCACCTCCTTGCCCTTGTCATACTCTCCAATCTTGTGGGCTGCCGCTAGGGACTTTTTTTTCTTTAGCTGACTCCACTCTATCAAAGGGACGCTACACGGGGTCTCTCCCAAAAATATCAACATTGACTCCATGTGTGAAATTGGTATCGCATTGGACTTTCTCAAGAAGTCCATCCCAAGGATCATCGGATGATCATCTATCTCGATCACCGAGAACTCCGCCTATCCTGACCAACTCCCAATGGCAATACTAGTACTTCGGACAACTCCTTAGATTGGCTTGGCCTTCGAGTTCACTGTCTTGGGCCAACCCTTGTCCGGCTTCATTTTTAAGTCTAACCTCTTGGCCTCATCCATTCTCATAAAGTTATGTGTGGCTCTCACGTCGATTAACGCCTTGGAGGATTTCCCATTTACCTTCACCTCCGCGTACAACACATCCTTCTTCTTGATGCTTCTAGGCTCCTTACTCTTCTCATTCTTCTTGGTGACTGCTCCAAGAAGTTAAACACTCTTGAGTAGGTTCTCCCCATCCGAAGAACTTGACCTCTCGCTGTCAGAACCCTTCTGCGACTTCTTCTTCTTCTTAGTTGAGCTTCTCTCTGTTGGGACAATATCGTGCCAAGTGCAGTCCACTGCACAAAAAACACTCAATCTTCTTCTCATTGCCATGCTTCTTTGTGGAGTGATGCCCATTGCTGTGATCATCCTTGCTTTTGCAGGACTCCCCGCCACTCCGGTCATAATCGGTTGCTATGGGTGACGTCTTTCCACTATTGGGCCTTCCTTTTTGTCGGTCTCCCCAACCTTTATTGTGGCTATCTCTCCATACCTTGGGCTTAGCTGGCACTTTGAAGTCCTCCAACTTTTCTGCTTCAGCAAGCACGGTTGCCATGTCGTTGACCCCTTTGCTTTGCAGATCCTGTGCCACCCATGGTTGTAAGCCATCCATGAACCCAAATAGCGCCTCACACTCACCCATGTCTAGAATCTCTAGGAGTAAAGCTGAGTACTCCTTCACATAATCCCTTAATGAGTTCTCGTGCCTCAAATTGCAGAGTTTACAGAATGCCAAGAACTCCACATTCTTGGGGTAGAAGTGCTTCTTCAACTCTCTCTTGAACTCAGCCTAAGTCTCAATTGTGCACAATCCCTTCACCTTGTCGCCATATTGTCTTGTCCATCATAGCATTCCCGTGTCCACAAGATACATGGTGGCGGTTTGCACTTTCTCTTCCTCATCTTCAATATGGAGATTGTTGAAGTACCTTTCCATGGTCCATATGAAGTTGTCAATCTCCCAGGCATCTCTTGCACCATCGTAACACTTACGTTCCAGTGCTTGAACCTTCTTCTTTGGCATGCTAGTCCCACCATCGCTTGATGCAACAACAGCCTTCTTGCAAAGCTACAACTCAAACTTCATATCTGCCAATTGCTTCTCTAGGGCCTCTTCGTGGCTACTCCTTGATGCCACTAGTTGCTATTCAAAGGTCCTTACCTTCTCCTCGAGCTCCTCCACCCGAACGATCAAGTTGGCAAAGTATGTGTAGAAGTCTGTAACTCGGCTCTTGAGATTGTTCGGGTCAACCAACGCCTCTTCTAGCCTGTCGAGCCTCTCTGCCACAACTCCTTCTATGCTCTCAAGTTAGGCCTCCATTGCTGCTAGTGCATCCTTGGTGGACGGCTTCCTCAGCTTGATGACAACACCCGTGCAATCCGCCTTGCCAAACTCATCACCCGATGTAGCCATGTATGCTTGTCTTCAATCGAATCACTATCACAGCCCAAGAATTTAAGCACTTGCACACCTGCGACACTTAGATAAATCACACCTTTGATTCCCAAGTCAGCCTTTCCCAACGAGCTAACTTGCCTAACTCACCCAAGTGAGACACACACTTACTCTCAAAGGCAAGAGATTTAGGGTAAGAAAGCTCTTTCACTATAAAGAATTTTTATACAAAATAAGCCACACAAGGCTTTCTCTCCCTAGCTCACAAGCTCTCACACTTGGATGACTCTCTCAAGCTCTCTTCAAAGCTTGGCTCTCCATGCTTGCATAAGCTACCTTACAAATGAGCCCATCCACCATTTTATAGGCTTCAAGGAACTCTTAGGAAAGATCTAGAGCACTCTCATTCAATTAGGTCCTAGAACATTCCACACACATCTAAGAACAAAGTAGAAGACTCCTTGCATCTCTAGAATATTTCCCGACCTTCTAGCATCCTCTTGAGTCTTTAAGCAACTTCCAGCATATTTTGGACCTCTCTAGAATCTTCTAGCTGCATCCAGCATCTTTTTCAACATTCTGGATCTATTCAGAATTCTATAGCTTCCTCCTCGACCTTCTGGATATTTTCAAAATTCTCCAGGCTTGACTAGGACATTTTGGACCTTTTCGGAGTCTTCTTGAGCATCATAGAACCTCCTTCAAGCTTCTACTAACTTCTAAGAGCTTTCAATGTCACAAAATTTGATGGTCCGTGACACTAGGCACCCGTTCTCCTTTCTCAAGCAATTTAGGGTTTAGAGATCTCTAGAAATAGCTGAGTTTTTTAA
Organism: Arbutus unedo; assembly: GCA_014822125.1. Lineage (NCBI taxonomy): Eukaryota > Viridiplantae > Streptophyta > Magnoliopsida > Ericales > Ericaceae > Arbutus > Arbutus unedo. The sequence goes on along the minus strand of JABCMJ010021916.1, from coordinate 4,512 downwards.
AAAAAATTTAATTTTAGGCTTTTCTAATCCTTTTATAATTAAATTTTGATTAATTACATTAACTCCCTTGAACTATGTAAACCCCTACATCGAGCCCGAAACTTTGACTAATTACGCACGAGCCAGAATTAGATATTAATCACAACATCACAAAGTTCTAGAATAGACCAAAACTAATGAAATTAAATCATCGAACCTTGGGTTCTCACATATCTAGCAATTGATTCATTGCTTACTGGAAATCACATGGTTTGGAAGTAAGTTATGAAGTGAGAATGTGTTAGGCACGCACCTCACCCGATCCTAAGATCAGTCTCTACTCAAGCATTTACGAGATTTTCATCGCATTTTATATTACATAACTCACGTCCAACTAGAGCATCCATGGTCAAGTATACCATAACTTTATGTGACTCAAGATTTCATTCGAGAATAAGAGTATCCTTTTCATCATCGGGAACATTCAACTGTTACTTTTGGATATTCATTGGAATCCAAACTGGTGTGTTTACAATTGCATTCATTATAAGTTCCAACTGTTGTTGCATGACCCCCATGCTTTTTCTTAAGGATTACAGCTCAGTTTGATCAGCGATTGGAGTGAGTGGTGCAGAAGACACGGAAGGTAGTTCTTGCCTGACTAGTCATCTTTCTAATCAGATTCAAATGGGTGTTGATTCTTTATCAAGCTCAGTAATTCTAAGTTTAACAGGAGAACAAAAACAACTCAGTAAGCCCCTGTGATGCCCATGAATGCATGCACATTTTTTTCCTTATTCTTCGTAGGTATCGTTGTATAGATGGTCTTGACTAAACATTCAGGGATTTCTCCATCCAAGAGTCAATGGCTTCAACCTGGATTCCTATTGCTCTTTTTTTTTCCCCATCTAAATGTCCTAGACAAGCGAGTACATGATTGAAAAATTCGACTATTATGGTCAACCATTGAATGGGCTATGTGAGCCCTAAGAACTGAGTTACCCTAGATTTTCTGTTGGTTGTTTTTTAGAAAACTGGTGGAGATGACTGAGACAATCATGTAAGCCTATGATAAAAGATGGGTTAATAGCTCAAGACATAAGATCCTCTCGTTTGCACAAAAAGATGGTAGAGTTTTCGGATCATGTACTGATCTTGAATGTTTTGAAAATATTTTTCTTTTGAAACCGAAATAGGTCTTGACTAGTCATCTCTTGAGATACCAAGTCAATCAAATATTGGGATTACTTTGATCCCCCCAAACCTTGACCAACATGGCCTTTAGAACACATGGTGGATCATCTTCCTATCTTCGTGCCCTTTTCATCATCACCATTCAAATTCCTTTAGAGGGTCAAGTTGGTCCAACATTAGGATTTCCTCAACCCTCGTCGGAATAACCCTTAGTCAGGTCAACTATCCCAAGCCTATAATCTATAGTCTAGACACGAATAAAATGCATGCACACAGCATCGTGAAAACAGTAACATGTTGTCACATAGGCAGGGTATAATGGCGATAGTAACAAGTAGTCCTGCAGGGTTTTTATCCTAGTTTAGAAGGTGATAGAGTTATTGCTATGCAAAACAATTGGTGGTCTTAAGGGTACCTTTGGGCTAGAGCTAATATATACCTCTCATTGTCATGTAGATGCGCGACAATGGTCAAGTGGTGCCATATGCCTCTACATCGTTAAAAGGGTGCAAGGTTCCCAAGATTAGCCAACAAAAAGTAAAAAGCTAGTTTGGATCCTAAAGGCATTGCCAGCGTGGCTATTCATACATTGATGCACGTGAAATGTAAGACATTAATATCTCATATTGGGAATGAAGAACAATTAATATCTAATATTTGATTATTTTTTCTTTATGTTAAATGACATGTACAAAAGGAAGTTCGATGAAAATTATGATGTTTCAACATGGGGTCCACCAGTTGGTCCAAGGGAGTGGCGAGCGCCTTCGAAAAGTTGATGTTGCCCTTCTACGAATAGCCATATGCAATTTGAGCCAAATGGCGTACACTATATGAAAACCCAAACAATGCATGCTTTGTAATTTCTAAGTATTAAAAGCACGAGTATCATGCGAAGGATGATAATAAGAACGAATAATATGATCAATGTAGGCCAAGGGGATATTGTATACATCAATTTCAAAAGTGGTGTACGCCTACATAAGAGCGCACAATGCACCCCTCTCTAGGCTCAGATGAGAGACTTTCCTTCTATTAGTATTCTAAGAAGATGATGATAGGAAATTTGTAGGTAGTATTGATTACTACATGAATTTCCCTTATTTCTCTCAAGAATAAGTGCAAGCTAGCACGACGTAGTATATATCTCGATTTCACCTTGAATCTTTAGTCTTTGACATGAATGCTTGAGAATAAGGCTGGAAATGACTAAGTAAAAGTCCGATTACTTATTCAGTGTCAACGCCTTCTCTCCTACCCATTTTTTAATTCAAAACTCCTAGCTTGTTTTTTGAGAACTCTCTTTTGAAAAGAAGATTTTCTCACTTCTTATCCTTTTTCAAAGGAAAATTTTTCACCACAAAAATCCACCACCAATGGTTTCCAAGCCTTGGGTCCCTTTAGTAGGCTTCAAAAATCCCCAAAATTGTGCATGTTAGTGGAGTGACTTGCACACACTCTTGGCAAGTGTTGGTGATTTGACCGGATAGACTAAATTGGCGTACGCAAGAATGAGATGGTATGCGTCACTTGGTGAAATAGCGCATGCAAATTCACTTAAACATGTAATTGCTAGCTGAGTTGGTGAGCCAATGTGGTGCACCATACTTTGAGTTAGTGTAATTTGACTGCTCAATCTGAATTTGCGTACGCCTAGATGAAGTGGAGTGCGCTGCTCTATAAAGACTGGGGAAAGCCACTTAGAGGCATGTGCCAATTCAAGCTCGTTTTGTAAGAAAATAGAGCTAAGGCATCCATGTTAAGCTTATCAATATCCAATTGAATTCAAAACTCATCTATGGATAAATATAAGTGTGATCTTCATCATCAGAGTCATCCAATCATCGATTTTAAAGATTTATCAAGGATCCAAATTAGATTGTCTACACCAATCTATTCGTAAATCCTTGACCAAGCATACCTCTTCTGCATCTGTGATTAATTCCTATGATGTTAGGAAATGCTCCACGTGTTGAGAAATTCTGTGGAAAATTTAGCAACTCTTTGATTTCTTCTCGCAAGTTTTCAGGCCCTAGCAAGGGTGGTATACCTTTTGGACAAGCATGAACCATCACTAGGTCCATGGTAGTGATCAGACTCAATATGGAAGAAAATCGATGGGTCAATGCCTTCATAAATAGTCTTTACACCATTGTATATTTGGAGCTCATTGCCCCCATGGTATTGAACTTGATCCCTATTTTCAACTGGCAAGCTTTTTGATCTCTATTTGCTGTTGTGGCCTCCCCTTCTTCAATTTTATTATAACACTTAAGAAAAAGGTACTGCTCCTACATCTGACTGGACTAGTATTTGTTCTCAATTTCCATTCTATCTTTATCCTTGCTTGCTTTCACAGCACTACGACAGTTACCTTCTTACTCCAACAGTTATCATGCTAATTTCAAGATTTGGGAAGGGATCAATATCCATCCATCACTTCTTTGCTGCTACCTGCATAATGGGGCCTTCCTTTCTAAACCATAACCTGTACACAATTATGAAAAGTAATGCAATTGTTTGTGACATGCATGAAAGATTTGGGTCACTTACACCATTCCATTCCTTTGTATGTTTTTCTAGTGGGATTACATGACAAAGACTCAAAGTTAAAAACTTTTGTTTAATAAATTCATCATTTTCAAAGATTAATGAATTCTTTTTCGCTATTAAAAAATACTGTTGATATTTTAACTCAATACTTTTCTTGTTAGCTTGTGACGATTGCATATTGAGAGAGGCTTTTCAACCTTATCCAAAGTATAAAAAATTGTAGGATACTTTCCTATAATTTGTTCCACGTCAATCTCAAAATCCTCCTAAATATCGTGATAATAATCCCAATAGAGGAGTTCTTAATTTGTTGACCTTCCATGAGTAAGGTTTCGTATCTTGTTGCTCTTATTGAAAGGTCAAACAAATCTTTAAATTCAACATCTCCAAACATAACTTTGTGTTTGTAATCTAGGCCATCTCGTGCCAATTTCACAGTTTCTCCTTTAGGAATGTAAAAATAAAATCTAGGACAAAATTACTCCAGTGGTCCTTGTAGTTTGGGCCGCGTCTCACTTTGGTCCCTACCATTTAAATTGACTCAATTTGACCTTGAATTTATGTTTTCATTCGAATCAAGTCCAATCAATGACATTTGTTTCTTTTTCTAATAGAAAGGTGATCGACCGGCAAAAGTGTCGCTGATGCGCCGGCCAAATCAATATTTTAATTATGTAAAACTGATCTTTGCCTCTAGAATATAGAAAACCAGTAAAGCGGCAAGATAGAGTATCGATCCACGAAGAACAGCAGGAAGGGGAATCACGAGGCTTGTAGTTGTAGCGT